>BRDA01007228.1:51430-71282 GCA_036984385.1 Crenuchus spilurus
CTTACTTACTTACTTACTTACCAATTCAATGACTCATTCTGAGTAACTTAACCATTCATTCATTCATTCATTCACACGCTCCTGCACATATTCACTCATTCATAAACTCACTCATCCTCTTCACCACCTCACTCCAGCGTTAATATAAACGTTTTCACTCACTCATTCATTTTTGTGACTTAAGTCTTACTCAGTAACTTAACCATTCATTCATTCATTCATTCATTCATTCACACGCTCCTGCACATATTCACTCATTCATAAACTCACTCTTCACCACCTCACTCCATCGTTAATATAAACGTTTTCACTCACTCATTCATTCATTTTTGTGACTTAAGTCTTACTCAGTAACTTAACCATTCATTCATTCATTCATTCACACGCTCCTGCACATATTCACTCATTCATAAACTCACTCATCCTCTTCACCACCTCACTCCAGCGTTAATACAAAGGTTTTCACTCACTCATTCATTTTTGTGACTTAAGTCTTACTCAGTAACTTAACCATTCATTCATTCATTCATTCACACGCTCCTGCACATATTCACTCATTCATAAACTCACTCATCCTCTTCACCACCTCACTCCATCGTTAATATAAACGTTTTCACTCACTCATTCATTCATTTTTGTGACTTAAGTCTTACTCAGTAACTCAACCATTCATTCATTCATTCATTCACACGATCCTGCATATATTCACTCATTCATAAACTCACTCATCCTCTTCACCACCTCACTCCAGCGTTAATACAAAGGTTTTCACTCACTCATTCATTTTTGTGACTTAAGTCTTACTCAGTAACTTAACCATTCATTCATTCATTCATTCATTCATTCACACGCTCCTGCACATATTCACTCATTCATAAACTCACTCATCCTCTTCACCACCTCACTCCATTGTTAATACAAAGGTTTTCACTCAATCATTCATTTTTGTTACTTTAGTCTTTTACTCAGTAACTCAACTATTCATTCATTCATTCATTCACACGCTCCTGCACATATTCACTCATTCATAAACTCACTCATCCTCTTCACCACCTCACTCCATCGTTAATACAAAGGTTTTCACTCACTCATTCATTCATTTTTGTGACTTAAGTCTTTTACTCAGTAACTCAACCATTCATTCATTCATTCATTCATTCATTCACTAATTCATTCTTACAATCACAGCCTCACTTGCATGTTAATTTACTCTTTCATTCATTCATCCATTTCTTCATTCATTCACTCATTTACTCCTTCACACTCTCACTGTCACTCGTTCATTCATTCACTCGTTCACTCAATCTCTAACGATCTCATAACTGCCGTTAGAACTAAAACACTCAGTAAGTCAGTGGTGGTGTGTTTGAGTTCACAGCCTGCAGCAAACATGATGAAGCCATTACAGACACCAGGGGGGCAGGAGGGGGGCGTGGGGGGTACTGAGGTTATTACACAACAGCCCAAAGCCAGAAAAAAGCCAGGGACTCAGGAAGAGTGTACTCCAAACCTTCCCCACTTCAGATCTCTCTGCCTTAGGCTGCAACAGAACAGCTCAGTCCAGGCCAGCAGAGATCATGTGACGTACATTTACAGACCTTCAGAAAGGTTCCTTTATAAAGCAGCAGCGGCACGCTTTTGCCATCGCAGAGAAATGCCAAGTGCACAAAGAAATGCCTGTCATATGAATGCAGCTCTGTGTGTATGCTCTCCCACTCACAGGGCTGTGATGGGCAGCCAAAACAAGTCACAAAACTCAGCAAACGCTCTGCACACAACACCGCAACGCTGCAAACAGCAGCCAGCAATCAGTCCAGTCCAATCACAGAGCTCAAAACACTGGACACGCCCACAGTAAGCCTGGCTCACACTACAGAATTTACAAATCCCAAACGACATAGAAAACACGAGACACACCACACACAATCAGATTTTTCACCAAATGTTCTGTCCTTGATCGTTGTTAGTCGTAAAGGCGCCCACACTAACACCATCTGCCCTGTAACACCACACACTTTATGAGTAACACCCTATCAATGGCTCTGAGCAGGAGTTTCTCACAAACTAGGTAAAAACAAACATAGTGGATGACAGCAAAGTGACAGTGCTAACTGTGAGAGCTTTCTGCTGATGATGCGGATGAAACCATGACAACACACATTATAAAGACACTCGTGCAGCTTCACAAGTCCACCTCACTCACTATTTAACCACTTTTACTACATTCAGTTCAGCTCAGTTCTATTAGTTGATGGTTTTTAAGGCATGACGTCAAGTTTTACACCAGAGATTCAGCTCCATCCTCACTGCAGGATACGGAGTCTTTACGATTCTCAATGGGGTGCAGCCCTGACTGCACTGGGAGGATATCAGAGAGGTAAAGATTTTATAGACACCCAACAATGGGATCATCTGGGAGGATAATCGTTTACGATCACCCTGAAACCTGGAGACCTTTTATGATTGTCTGGAGGAGCAAATTGGCCTCAACATCAGCCTGATTATCCTGTAGATCAACACAACAGAACAGACACCAGGTAGGCAGGTGTACCATTACAGCCTTCCCGATGCCCCTGAATGTTGTTGAGAAACCATAACAACACAGATGATCCAAAATGACCAATGTGGATTATTTCTTCACAATGGTGTGAACGTCTGGTCTGATGTATTAGACAGTAATACAGTGCGAAGGCCTGAGAGACTTTGACAAGCGCCAAATCATTATGTCCATCTCTAAAACAGCAAGGTTTGTGGTCAGCAGCCTCTAAATGACCCAAAGCTCAATGGGATGTGCCGGAGCATCAACGGCACCTAAAGGATCCGAGGCTACGGTAACACAGAGTCTGCTGAGTGTCATCCAGAGCCATTAGGAAAGTGTGAACAGCCGTGAAACAGCTCTACAAACCAGGACTTCATCAAAGTGGGCATGAAAGAGCTCATTGATGAACTTCTCCAGCAGCAGAGTGTAATAATCAGACGCGGCTGTGCATGCTGAGAAGTCCCATTGGCTGTAATTACTGAGAGCTGGGTAAGAAACAGCTGGCACAAATAAACACTCCCAGCCTGGAGAGAACTCTCTCTGCACTTTCTTCTGAATCAGCGCCTCTGGACTGGCAGAACGATGGCAGCGCTGGCTGGCTTCAGCGGGACATTTTAATTGCTGCCCAGAAGATTTGCGCTGGGTGTTTTGTGACCCAAATGGACCCGGCAGTGAACAGGGAACGGACAGACATGATCGCTATCAGTCTCTGACGACAAAAGGCGCCCAAACAAAGCCGGGTGAGGCTGCTCTTCATGCTTTCCAAAATAGACGCTCAACAAAACAAAGCTCTTTTGTGTTGGCGCACCACAGGTCCTCGTGGATGTGGTTCTGCTTGTAAGGCGTTTAAACACAATGCAAAAGTACATCACTGCGTCTGCACATTTTCATTCACTTACGCGCAGGAAAGTCAGCATATCAAGACTTATCAACCTTTATCTGAATCTTTATTCTACAACCGTACCGGCTTAGCACATATTTCTGTTTCGTCACAGACAGAATGAAGCTCCTTCAACAAAGACTGAGTCAACATGTGCACTTAAGGTGGTAGTAACTTCAGGCTCCTGCAAATGGCACATTGGGCTACAAATCCCTGCAGGGTGTGTGAGATGTAGAAGAGGTGGTACAGTGCAGTGAATGTCTCAGATGTTAATGATAAAGGAGTGACTGTATTTGGGGGTTAAAGGTCAGAGTGTGAAGGAAGTAGCTGAATGTGCAGGTGTATGAAGTGTACAGTCATACAGGTCTACCAGCAGTGCTAACAATGCCAGTAGAGTCAGAATTGAGGCTGAGACTGATGGACAGGGACCACTGGTGGGTTTCACAGCTTGTGAATGAAAATCTCTTCACTTCCACACAAGAATTACTTCTAGCCTTCAGCCTTGTGTGCTGTCCAGCGCAGTTCTGAGGAGAATGTCCTGTAGACTGGCATTGTTACCACTGAAGAAGAAGACATATATAATATTTTGAAATGGATCTGTCTTCTATAACTATCTGTCCACATCTATCTATGTCTGTTAATCTGTCTACATCTGTCCCTTTTCTCACATCTGTCTACGTCTGTCTACATCTGTCCATCTGTCCACATCTATCTATATCTGTTAATCTGTCTACATCTGTCCCTTTTCCTACATCTGTCTACGTCTGTCTACATCTGTCCGTCTGTTCACACATGTCCATCTGTCCACATCTATCTATATCTGTTAATCTGTCTACATCTGTCCCTTTTCCTACATCTGTCTACATCTGTCCGTCTGTTCACACATGTCCATCTGTCCACATCTGTCTATGTCTGTTAATTTGTCTACGTCTGTCCACATCTGTCCATGTCTGTCCCTCTTCCCACATCTGTCTACGTCTGTCCATCTATCCACATCTGTCTACATCTGTTCATCTGTCTACATATGTCCACATCTTTTTACATTTGTGTGTCTATCCACATCTGTCTACGTCTGTCCATATACAGTATGTCCATCTGTCCACATCTGTCTACGTCTGTCCACATCTGTCTACGTCTGTCCATATACAGTATGTCCATCTGTCCACATCTGTCTACGTCTGTCCGTCTATCCACATCTGTCTACATCTGTCCACATTTGTCCATCTGTCCACATCTGTCCACGTCTGTCCATATACAGTATGTCCATCTGTCCACATCTGTCTACGTCTGTCCGTCTATCCACATCTGTCTACATCTGTCCACATTTGTCCGTCTGTCCACATTTGTCCATCTGTCCACATCTGTCCACGTCTGTTCATATACAGTATGTCCATCTGTCCACATCTGTCTACGTCTGTCCATCTATCCACATCTGTCTACGTCTGTCCACATTTGTCCATCTGTCCACATCTGTCCATATACAGTATGTCCATCTGTCCACATCTGTCTACGTCTGTCCATCTATCCACATCTGTCTACATCTGTCCACATTTGTCCATCTGTCCACATCTGTCCATATACAGTATGTCCATCTGTCCACATCTGTCTACGTCTGTCCGTCTATCCACATCTGACTACATCTGTTAATCTGTCTACATCTGTCCATCTGTCTACATATGTCCACGTCCATCTACGTCTGTCCATCTGCCTACGTTCATCTACGTCTGTCCACCTGCCTTCATCTGTCCGGATGTCTATCCATATCTATCTGTCTGTCTGTCTGTCTGTCTGTCTGTCTAGTTGCACTGCCAACAATACAATACATTACAGATACATATGAAGCAACAATCTGATACAAGATGATTCACCTGTTTTGAGATGCTGTGGGATTTCAACGTGATTTGATTCAACACCGTACAATGCAAAACAATGCAAAACAATGTAAAACAATGTGATACTGCAGTTCAATAAAGAACAGATTTATATCAGCTTGTGTATCTCCTCCTCCTCTCTGATAATCTGTGACTCTACCGCCAGGCTCAGCCGATAACTGTCCAGTGACAGCAATGAAAATCAGCGACTTGTTGCTAATTATTGGTCATTTGTAGAATAATAACGCCATATTGCCTGCATTTATAAATAAACTAGATTTTTATCAAAGCAGAACTGTTAATAGTGATGCATTGAAAATCATCTGGGCAATCGCATTCTGAGCGTTTAAGTGCAAATCTGTGAATCTCACCATAAAAACTGTGTGAACACAATTTTGCCAGAGGATGGTGTATATTGTGTTACTGTTACAGGACATTTGACTTGCAGAGTTCAGAACTGGGTCACTGACTGACCATCGGTTTCACTAGATTGTAACATGGTTACGGGGTCAAGGTTAGTGTGTGTAGATGAACATCCTTCTGGCTTTTACCCTTCAGGCAAGAAACAGCCTTGATCTCACACACACACACACACGTTTGTTTCTGTGACTTGTGGGGACATTACACAGACTTCCATTCATTTCCTATAGACTTGCTCAAAGCCTAAACTCAAAACATGTCTTCACCTTAAAACATGATTTACATTGCAGGGACCAGCTTTGTAGTCCTGCAAGGAAGAAAGGTCCCCAAAACGTGAGTGTTTAAACAGGTTTTGGTCCCCACAACATGGCATAAACCTGGTACATACACACACCAGCAAAATGTCCCCACGTTTACAGACCTGACACACATTATCATCATTATGTGGACTTTCAGTTGTCACCAGGGAGAAATACAGGGTCACACACGCAGCCGGATCTTTAAAAGTCCACAGATCAGAGGCCAGATGGAGTTCAGCCACTGATGTTGTGCAACAAGATTACTCTAAAAATGGCCTCTTAGATAATTCAATGTTGACCTTTACTTAAATGTCAGTGCTATGGCTGAACTCTGGCCAACATACATTCAGGGCACTTTTCAGATCAAGCTCTGAACTCAGGTACGGCCAACAGGCTTCACCGAAGCCCAACCAGAGATGTTTCTTTCTATTTCCTGCTGATTCTGAACTGAAGAAAGACTTTTGGTTGGCGGTGCAAGTCCCTGATGCCCAGGTCCTGCCAGTTCCATATGGTGACACAATAGGGGGAAGTTATAAACCTGCACACATATGGTCTGGTCCCCTACAGCTACAGCAAAGCTCCTAAAGTTATCAACACATTTATTATACGAGACATGGTCCTGCTTTACAATAAGGGTCACAAACATGACTGTATTGAGTTATTAAATGACTGAACAGTGTTTGAATGATCTATCAGACAATCTGCCAGCCTGACTCATCACCTTAATGTAGACTGGCCTTGGGTACATGGCTATAGCAATGGGTCGTTAGCCCTGGGTAGAGGTGTGTAATCCAGGTCCAGAAAGTAAAAATCCATCCCAGGATTTTGCTCCAACTTCATGTGTGGCTCTGCAGCAGCACCAACAAGGCAGTTGAAACAAAATCCTGGGGTGGATTTTATGGTGGAATCCTGGTAAGGTTCTTATTATAATAAACTATTAAGACTTTAATTTGCATAAATATGAGTCGTACAGAAACAATACATGGCTCGTTGGGGAGCAGACCTGGTGGTCTTGTACCAGAAGGTCATTGGTTGTTCCCCAAGCAGGACTCGACTGAAGTGCCCTTGACCTAACCGAACATGGCTATAGCACAGGGTTGTTAAGCCTGGGTTTATAAAGGCACCTCCAGTCTATAGTCCTGGATCTTTTTTTCTGCAATTAGTCCCTGGTTCCTGTTCTGAACACAGGAGAAACCCACGCCCCCGCCCCCCCAAACACTGAGGTTTTGTTCTCATGTGGAAACCCCCAGCATGCACATAAGCCAAGCCCAAGGTGTCATTGCATTCTAGGCAGAATTAAAAAAAATATATAATAATAAATAAAGATTTAATTTGCATAAATATAAGTTGTACAGTACCAACAAATGGCTTATTGTGGGGTGACCTGGCAACCAAAAGGTCACCAGTTAAATCCACTGGCAGGACACGACTGAAGAGCCCTTGAGCAAGGCATCTAACCCAGATGCTGTTGATAGGAGTTGCCCACTGCTTTGGGCATGTGCTCTGACTGTTCACTAGTGTGTGGTTCACTGCACTCATGGGCTAAATGTGGAGGTTAATGTGAGGCTCGTTGGCCAATGATTGTGCACTGTGAAATAGTCCATTTGCTGTGAAGTACTTTATTAATATGTTCTAAAAAAAGCACAAAGATATTCTGGATTCATACAGCTGAAATATTTGACGAGGCAGAGCTCCAATGGAAGACGAAGCCAAAGTCGAATGTAACCATTTTCCTGGGTTGAGTGACCTGCGCCTCACTGAAACTAGACGCTACGTCGCAGGCATTGCTAAGTGTTTATGTTGAGGGTTAACGCTACTTCGTACCCTCTTCAATCCAAACCAACGTCTACTTTTACAACGTTTGCATTCACTCAACATTGTGCGCTAGTCTAAAAGACTAGAACCAATCCACGACTTTAATATGAGCTGAGCAGTTTATTTGTAGTCCTGTTAACATGCTCACCATGTTTTATGATCATTTAAGTGACTTCAAATAGAATATCCTGAGCTGCCAATCTTCTTAATTCATTCATGATTCATCTGATTGTATCCATCCATCTTGTTGCTGGTCCTCTTCCTCTTAAGCTGTTCCAGCAGAACCTCTCCATTGTGCTGGTTCTTCTCATAATGTGTCCAAAATAAGATCAGTTTGGACTTCTAGTGAAAGCTGAGCTTTGGTCCACTATCCATTTTTTAAAAGTCACCATAGTTCAAAGTTCATGACTGTTCTTCCTGTCCACCTCTCACATCCATATAGAATGTGGACATTTCTGACCTTTGTTTAGGGAAAACAGTGCATTTGAACATCTTTAGGTATACTCAACAGATAGACCAGTGGTTCCAAATCCTGTCCACATGGTCCATTTATCCTCTCAACACCTGGAGCAGGTTTACGGTTCTTAACTGCTTGGCTCGGATAACTCTGGAGCTGGGATACAGCAGAATGGAGGACCATCTGGTGAGACTGGATTAGAAATGTTGAAGTAGACCAATTCTTCAGTTTGTACACATTTCCCATCACAGCTAGATCACTACACCTCAAATATGAACGAAAATCACAGTTTACAGCTTAATCTGTCAAAGTCTTTTGACTTTTCAAGTCTAAATAAGAGACTGTATACGAAAACGGGCCACAAGAACAGCAGTAGCTGTCAAAACCCCGCCCACAACCATTTTATTGAATGGGAGCTACAACAAACTTTGTCAAACTTTGCTTCAGTTATTTTTGTTATCTATTATTTTTTATTTTGGGATATTTAAAGAGGTGTGGTGATGAGGTGAGCTTGGTTGAGATTAAATGACACAAATATTTCTTACGTTTGAATGGTGGAGTATGATTACATATATCAAAAGAATCTTGAATGACTGATCAGCCAACACCTAATCCATAGCAAGACCTAAACCCTTTTGAAGAGATCAGGGTTTAGTCTGAGTCCATTGCTGGATTCTAACAAATTCTTTAGCTCCTTCCAAGCCAAAAACTAGACCGCTGACCCTGACTCCCCCACTGACCTTGTTACATTTCACCCAATGTTCCCAAAAGTAGACCAAACATCACGGAAAACAAACGTGCTATCTCACAGTGAAGGAGACTGATAATTCACTCAAGGCCTAAGTGACACATCTGAACTCTTTATTGGTTGTTTGCAGGTTCTTTTACTTCATAAACAACGGTACTGTAATATGTTAGTCTCCTTTCAGCCTGTTCTTCAATAGTCAGGACCCTCACAGGACCACCACAGAGCAGGTGGATCATTCTCAGTGAAACTGATGTGGTGGTGGTGAGGTAATGTGCATCAGAACTGCTGATGTTTCTAAACACCTCAGTGTCACTGGAGTGCACCAACCATCACATGAGCCTGTCAATCATGTCCAAAAAGCACTGTGTGATTTAGGTTAAACAGATAATGATGAATGGATGGCCCAAATGTGGCCCAGATGTACAGTTCTCTTATGGCCCACATTTAGCATTGAATGATGGTATAAATGAGTCTAGTGGCATCAATTCTGTCAGAGGTCTGGGCCAGATGGCAGGTGTGGTAAGCCTAGCTCATGATACATGGGCCAATTTTGGCCCAAAGAACACTCGTCAGTGCCATAACTGGGCCATAAGTACAAATATGGCTCCAATTAAGTCATTTATTGCGATAACAAATGTATTGTGGGCCAAAACTCACCCAGCTGTAATAGTCATGTTTAAGATTTGACATTTAAACTCTGGCCCACATGTGGCCCAAATACAACCTACCACCTAAATGGTCTTGGTCCAACTCTAGACAAACAACTGTGTCACGCATGAGTTATGGCTTAAATTGAGACTATGTTCCAGCACCCAGAGTTGGGCAAAGTGGTATATAGACTGATGACAGAAGTAACTGTGGGCTGCAGGAGCTGAGACAAGTCCAAGTACAATTACTGTTAAAAACCTGAGAATGGACTCAAGTACTACAGGCCTGGAGTACAAGCTAGGCAAGATACCTAACCTTAAAGATTACCAACTTCAAATCAAATCCATGTGATGGTCACACCGCTGGGCTTCACTTGTTCTTCATGTAATCAAGCTAACATTAGCATTCAGAGCTCTGTACTGGCCTGGATGTCTTCTACACCCAGTCATGCATCTTTAAAATGGGTAGTTTTATACGGTACCAGTTGACACTAACGAAGTAGAAGCATGTGCTTCCAGACAGGATCTGTTATGTGTGAGCATGAAAGCCGCCTTTGAGTTTCTGAGCTTAACTTGATTACTTTAAGTCCAAAAAAAGCAAATTATTATAACCACTTTAGATAAATGGGCTTTAATGCATTACAGGACTAATGGACTGATACCCTGCTCTACTGGGTCAGAGGGAACGGCCACGGGTCTCTGTGTGGTTTTTGTTAGCCTTGACTCTGCGGACTCTGGCTTAAAGCAAACCCCCTCTGTCCACATGTTTCAGAGATAAAAATCAGCAGTGTGTGTGTGTGTGTGTGTGTGTGTGTGTGTGTCTTTTGCAACATTACCTGATGCATTGGGGTCATTATAGATGACGAGGGTTGCTGGAGTGGGTCTCCTCTTACGTATCTGTGGGAAAGATTGTAAAGGTTGGCATTCGGTCACTTAATCACATCCATCCATTGCTCTATTGTTCAGACTATTATTATTGTTTTTTTTGTTTTTTTAATGATGCTATTGTCTATTTTTTTTTTTTTACTTCAAACGTCTCACTGCTGCTAATTCCTTTTTGGGGTTTTTTTTGCCTTCATTGTTTCTTTCTTTTGCTGTAACTTGGGTGGGTGAGTAACAATTTCAATCCTCTGTATGTCCTGTACATATGCAGAATTGACAATAAAGCTACTATCTATCTATCTGTCTATCACCTAGACTACTAAAAACTCTGAATATACCCTACTGTGTAAACAGCACCTAAACCTACTGCTGAACATTTATAACAGTTACACACTACTGTGTAAAATATTCATATTTAACTAGAATAAATAAATAAATAAATAAATAAATATTATATACTGTATATATACGTATATATAACATTCAATTCAGAGTTCCAGGTTGCCAGGTCCCAAAAAACTCTATACAAATTTAAATCCCAAAATCTGAAGAGTCTAATCACAAATGTTTGTGGAAGTTATAGTTACTGTTTATTTCTCTTAAATCTTATTTTAGTCTTACTCTAATTTATATTTTCAGATCCCTCTACTGGGGTCTAATATTAGAAAGTCTACCTAAAGCATCTCCAACACTGTTGTTCTACTGTGTGACAAGAGATTTTGGTTCACAGTAAACCTTAAAGTCCAAAAGTCAACACCCCATCACCTCTGAAATTTTACCCACAGTTTCATTAAAATAAATACCACAATTTTGTGGGAAAACCACCAACCTGGCAACTCACCAGCATGGCTGTAATTACTGACGCCTGCACTGTTACCACAGAAACCCAAACAGACAGACTTGTGATGTGTGGACAGACAAATCAGATCTGATCTGTTACTAATAACAGTGTGAACAGTCATCTCAGCAGATCTGATCTGAGACACTAATCCAGTTTTATTACTATTCTTTTCTTAGTAGTCAAATTTCTGAACCAGTGTCTCAATAAAGGACTTTTAAAATAAAAACGTTCTGAATTTCCTCAAGAAAGACAATCATATGTATACACACACAAAGTTTGCTTCCAGATGTGGTCCTCAATGCTCCTCAGCCATCACACAAATTAATTCAATTCCATCAGTGGCTCACTTGATGTATTGATTAACCAAAGCAGGTGTTACATAATACAAATAATACGGGACTGTCCTTAAAACAACACATTTCCGTACAGAACTGCTTATTGATTGTAACCAGTGAAAATGATGACATCACAAGCAGAGGATACATTGGTGCTGGTACACGTGGCACTGGTCTCTGCCAACCAATGGTGATCAACCTGACCACCCGCATTAAACATTATGGAAAGCTGGGTGCACCCAAACTTCTGATGCATATACATGTGTACCTAGTTAGTTCTGGAGTTGTGCATCTGTGTGCACTAAAGCTGATGGATTGCAGTCTTGTGCAAAAGTTTAGGCACTCCGGGACATCCCATCCATCAATTATCTTCACCTTAATCCTGATCAGGGTCGCAGTGAGTCCTCTACCCCTTCACCAGATGCAGGGCAGGGCACTACACTATCTTAGCTAAAGCCAGCACAGGGCTTTAATCCATCACTGTGCACACACACACACACACACACACCAGGACAATCCAGAGTACCCACTTCCATGTTTTTGTACTGTGGGAGAAAACTGGAGACCGCGGAGGTAACCCACGCAGACACGGTGAGAACTCCACCTCATCCCCAACTCCATCAACTCATCCCAAAAGTACTCAATGCTGTGCCTTCTAGCCCACCTGACATTAGACACGGTGCCAGTAGGTTCTATTCTATTGGCAGTACTGCTCTACAGAGCCTAGACAATCTGTGTGCATTCATTAGAAGAGCTGTCCACAAACTTTTGGACATGTAGTGTATATATGTTATTGCCTCAGCGTGTCCAAAAGTTGCCTTGATGTAGGCTTTTGTCCACCTACGTCTATCTGACTCAGCGGGGCATCAATAATATCTCCAGAGCTGTGCCCGCACCAGCCGTTTTGTGCTCCTGCAGTGGTCCGGGCTGAACGTTTCTAAACGAGGTATAGATCTGATGCCGCTTCTTCTAATGGAGGCACTAACTCAGCACAAGCAAGGCCACCTCTGATTGGCCCGGAGCAGCCCCATCATAAAACCAGCCCAATATTATTACTCGGTCAGCAGCAGTGGCTCCTGGACTAAGGAGCATGTGGACTGGAGACTGGAGTATATCACTGCTCGCAGTAACACTACACCAGCAAAGAGCTCAAACCACATCATTTCACAGCCAACAGCCACCTTACAGCAGCTGGAGCTCTGCGCACTAATGTCGTTAAGGTCAATAAGTGCTCAGAAACATGAACAAGGCATCACAAATAAGTGTCTCTATCAAAGTCTCAAGAGGACGTGCATTAAACTCAGACCCCCCACATCTCTCTGTCTCTACTCACATGTTCTGCTGCCTGAGGGTCCAAATGGCTCTGAAAGAGTGGCACGGCGAACTGGATCTTCTTGGGGCTGTTGGGCTCCATGCTGAGAGTCAATATACAAATGAGAGATAGAAAGAAAAAGAGAGAGAAAGAGAGAGAGAGAGAGGACAAAGAGCAGCTGTATGGTCAGGCATACAGCAGCAGCAATAGCCCCCTCCTTATGAGCCCCAGTGATTAGGCTCTCTACTGGACCGCCCGCCTCTTCTCCTGTTCCAGCACAGAGAGAGAGAGAGAGGGGGAGAGAGAGAGAAAGAGAGAGAGAGTAAGAGAGGGAGAGTGAGAGAGTGTGTGTGTGAGAGAGAGAGAGATTCAAAAAGCAAGAGAATAAACCCAAACAAGCTGGCTCACTTTCGTCCACTTTATTCCACAGGAATATAAATCAGGGTCCAGAGCATCCGTGTCCAGCCTCCGACCGTCCTGCCAGACTCAGAGTGGCCTCGGACAGCCCTCACCGCTCCCACCCTTACCCAGCATTAGCCGAGCAATATAACCTCCCAGCGGGACACATGCTGATGCACTCTACATTATTGATGATCCAAGTTCAGGAAGCTGTGGTCAGTTCTTTTTTCCCCTCCAGATTTTGCTTTCTGGACAATCTCGGGCGAGGCGGACTGGATCTGGGTGATCACCTATTAGCTCACTCCATCACACTTGGCACATCATTTGTGGATTTTTAATTATTCACATTCTCCGCAGCGGAGGATATGAATCAGTGTCCAAGTCCGAAGATGGCGAGCTTATTTTTAGGCTGTTTCGGTGACTGCATAATTGAACTTAATTGAGTATGACCATAATGAGTAGACTTGTAAAATACTATGAAATGGACTCTTATCCTCTAACTGAGAATGACAGGAGATGAATACTGTACTGTTAAAACAATCATCATGCAAGTAAATACAGCAGAACTCAATAGTCACCTAAATCCACATCACCGAATCTGTTCTCTACCTGCTTAAAACAGCAACAGATCTTCATGCAGGTCTTGTAGACCAGGTTATTTAGGTGACTATTGAGTTCCAGAGTGTATTAGCAATACTAGCCTAGAACACCAGCTCTAAACTAATGAAGCAAACTGCACCCATATGTTAATAAAGGTCTCACAGACGCAACAATCAGGTTATTTAGGTGACTATTGAGTTCCAGTTTTTGTTAGCATTGTTAGCCTTTGAACTCCAGTTCTAGACTCAAGAAGCAAACCCCAGATGTTAATGAAGGTCTCTCAGATGGGTGGTTGTAGTTTAGGACAGACTATGAGCTACTGTGAGTTTTAAAAAATGAGAAAACACTGAAGATCTGAGATTTTGATCATTTTTATATTTCACAGTAAGTAGTTATTCAGATCAATACATGACAAACTGATTATTTATGTTTGTTAGTATTTGTCTCAGACGTTTCTGGAATAATGCTGGTGTTACTCAACTCTGTAACAGACCTGTACATTACACACCTGAACACCTGTGCATCTGTGCTGGGTTTTAGTTTAACCAGACAGCCCATAATTACTTGCCTAACAGTACAACTACGTTGATTTCTCACTTAAAGTGTGAATAAAAACAACTAAGTGGTTTATAAAACAAAATCTATAAGTAGTATTAATATATTAGTATTAGTATTATTTAATAAGTAAGTAATTAATGAACTAATAATAGTAGCAATGTTATGTATTAGTAATAGCAGTAATGTTAATATTAATAGTAACACTATTAAATCATAGTAATAGCTGTAATGTTCAGTAATATTAATATATTGTTAATAAGTAATTAAAAAATAATAATAGTAGCAATGTTACATATTAGTAATAGATGTAATGTTAAGTAATATTAATAGTAGCATTGTTAAATAATAGTAATAGCCATAATAAGTAATATTAATAGTAGTACTATTAACTAGTAATAGCAGTAATGTTATTATTAGTAACACTATTAAATAATAGTAATAGCCATAATAAGTAATATTAATAGTAGCATTGTTAAATAATAGTAATAGCCGTCATGTTAAATAATATTATTAGTAACACTATTAAATAATAGTAATAGCCATAATAAGTAATATTAATAGTAGCACTATTAAATAATAGTAATGTTAATATTAATAGTAGCATTGTTAAATAATAGTAATAGCCATAATAAGTAATATTAATAGTAGCATTGTTAAATAATAGTAATAGATGTAATGTTAAGTAATATTAATAGTAGCACTGTTAAATAATTGTAACAGCCATAATAAGTAATATTAATAGTAGCACTATTAAATAATAGTAATGTTAATATTAATAGTATCATTGTTAAATAATAGTAATAGATGTAATGTTAAGTAATATTACTAGTAGCATTGTTAAATAATTGTAATAGCCATAATAAGTAATATTAATAGTAGCATTGTTCAATAATAGTAATAGCCGTCATGTTAAGTAATATTAATAGTAGCACTGTTAAATAACTGTAATAGCCATAATAAGTCATATTAATAGCAGCACTATTAAATAATAATGTTAAAATTAATAGTAGCATTGTTAAATAATAGTAATAGATGTAATGTTAAGTAATATTAATAGTAGCACTGTTAAATAATTGTAATAGCCATAATAAGTAATATTAATAGTAGCACTATTAAATAATAGTAATGTTAATATTAATAGTAGCATTGTTAAATAATAGTAATAGATGTAATATTAAGTAATATTATATAGTAGCACTGTTAAATAATTGTAATAGCCATAATAAGTAATATTAATAGTAGCATTGTTCAATAATAGTAATAGCCGTCATGTTGTGTCTGCATCTACACACTGTTACACTAGTACATTAAACCTTACATCAAGCATTAATGACCATCACCTTCACATAGGAAACATTCAGCCTTTCTCTCTGAGCTCTGGCCATCTGCTGTGGAAATCTGCTCTATTGATCCATCTGCTGGTTGGAGTGCAGGTCATTATCCTGTGGTCAGCCCAAAATTCTACCAGAGCCAGACAAAATCGGGCCATTTCTGCAAATGTTCACTCAGATCAATAATAATGAAAAAAACAAAAATTTCTTTGGAGCACAAAGTACTGCAGATATCATATATTCAAACAACAAACCAAAGCAAAACAAGTAACAGCATAAATACAGTTATCTACTGTCCACCTGAATCTGCTGTCCAGAGGCTTCTTCTACAGAGACCACAGCAAATATTCAGTTTCTCTTAGTTTACTATTTATAGCTGTGTTTGAGTAAAATTTACATGTTTATTTTATTCTATAAACTACTGACAATATTTGCCCCAAATTACAAATGAAAATATTCTCATTTGTTTTTATTAAAAGAAAACGAACAGAAAAGATGCAGTCTTGAGACCAGTGTCAGCTGGCCAATAGAGGGTGCTAGGGTGCCACCTTCTATTTGCAGAAACAGTTTTTTTTTTTTCAATTTTAAAATAAACATTTTTAAATTATTAATAGTAATATATTTTAAGTATGAATGTGCTAAAATGCACAATAACATGTCATATCATTAAATATTTGGGGAAATTGGATTCCTGTTTCATTCTCTCTCTTTTCTGAGGCAACAAAAATATCGCCCAGTCAGAGAAGCAGCAGCCAATCACTGACCTGCTGACACAAGATATGCACATAGCCATAGTAACTCAGCCAATCAGAATCCTCAAATCTGTTGCCATGCAAGTCAGGACATGTAATACAGACTCTAAAAATCTCTAATATTCAGTGTTAATCATGTTTTTGCTCATTTTATTGTATATGTTTGTGAACCAGACTGTTGGTAATCTAATGATACATACTGTACTTTCTATCTTTTCATTAACTATTAGTCTTTAATGCTAATAGTGACTTTTCCACAGAGCACTGGTACAAAAAAAGTTACAATTGATTTGTGTATAATCTCCACAGTATTAAGGTTTTAACATAAGAGTTTAGAAATCAGTATTTGGTGAATATGGATAATATTGGACTAATAATATTGGAATAAATATGAATTTAAATGTTTATTATTAAGTGACTTTATTCCACTCCTGGCTCAGTTTGGTTTGAAAACCTATAAGCTTCTTATTGACTTAAAAATAAATTAAGACTTTAAGTTCTAAATTTGACTCATCAATAAATAATTAATTAGAGCTTAGTTCATGTTTTCTCAGATGGTGAGATATTATTAAATGGTTTATTGCTCAACATAAGAACCTGAACCCAGTTCTCCTTAAAGGACAATTATTAGGGTTTAAGACAACTAGACCAAATAGACCACATGTAGCACATTTCTAAATTTTGTTTTGAAATGCTACCTCTTACTGTGAAAGATATGTAATGTAACATGTTACCAAGTAACATACCAAGAAGTCGACAAAAAACTGATAAAAATTTGGCCAAGGAACCAATCAAGGAAAGAACCAAGGAAATGGCCAAAGAACCAGCCAGGGAACTGTCCAACAAAAAGGCCAAGGAACTGACAAAAGAACCAGCAAAGGAACAGTGAAGGAACTGAACAAGGAACCAGCCAATGAGTTTGCCAAAATACTAGCAAAAGAACTGGACAAGGAATCAGCCAAGAGAAATTACCAAGGAACTAATCAAGGCCCCTGCCAGAGAACCAGTCAATCAACCAGCCATAGAACAAGCCAAGGAGTCTACCAAAGATACAAAGTAACAAGTGAAAAAACTGGCCATGGAACCAGTCAAGGATCCAGACCAAGAACCCAGCCACAAAACCTGACCAAATATGGTCAAGGAAATGGCCAAGGAACTAACCAAGAAACTGGCCAAAAGACTGCAAAGGAACTAGAGAAGGAATCAGTCAATGAACTTGCAAAGGAAACAGCCAGGAAAATTACAAAAGAATCAGCCAAGAAACCAGCCTGAGACGTGACCAAAGAACCATCCAATGAACCTACAAAAGAACTGACCAAGGAACCAACCAACAAACTGTCCGAGGAACCAACAAAGGAACAAGTGAAGGAACTGACCAAGGAACCAGCCAAGGAACTTGCCAAAAAACAATAAAGGAACTGGATAAGGAATCAGCCAAGGAACTGGCAAAGGAACAAGTGAAAGAACTGGCCAAGAAACCAGTCACAGAACTGGGCAAAGAACTAAAAACAGAACAAACTAACAAACTGTCCAAAGAACCTGCAAAGAAACAAGTGAAGGAACTGACCATGAAACCAGCCAAGGAACTGACCAAGGATACAGACCAAGAAACCGGCCAAGGAACATTAAGTTGCAATGCTATTGTCATACTGCACAATACCTGTTTAATGTACAAAAATACAAAGATACCAATATGTTCTCCTTGATTTATATATGTAATATATTCTACTATCCAAAACTGAAGGTAATTTGAACATTAATTACTTTTAAATGTAATCAACATTTCATTGTGACCTCCATTAACAGTAGACACTTTGTGGTCCTGGAGGACTGGGTTGAGTATTACTGTTCTAGTCCATTCAATCTGGTGATTGTTCAGAGCTTTCCATCAAAGTTCCCAATTCATAGTCATTGAGGTCATCACATGTTTGCCAAAAATGGTCCAGGAACACTTAATACCCAAGTGTGTGTCATGCAAG
The DNA here is from genome assembly GCA_036984385.1 of Crenuchus spilurus. Lineage (NCBI taxonomy): Eukaryota > Metazoa > Chordata > Actinopteri > Characiformes > Crenuchidae > Crenuchus > Crenuchus spilurus. The sequence continues at coordinate 70,096 of BRDA01007228.1, forward strand.
ACTTAGTGGGCAGAAGTAGAGGAGTATGCCAGGATAGGGCTGGCAATCGAGTACAGTCATCCTTACAGAGCAGAACATATCCTATAAGCTGCATTACCTTCTCTGAAGTCATATGAAGACAGCACTGACATTCATTTCTGTAGTCTGGATATCATATTAAATCAAACAATTATTGAGATTTTTCCATTTTATTTGGAAAACCTGGAAAACTGACACTTGATGAATGCTTGTCTTAGGAATAAAGTCCCCTTACACTCCATCACTCAAACCTTTGGACCCAAAGAGCTTCAAAATGAGCTTTAAACAACAGTTTAGGCAAGAAACATGGTCAAATCATTACTTATACAAATGCTAATTAAAGATTGTGCCAAAGTTATGCCACATTCTGTATTTCAAGGCTTCCTGATATCTCCCCACAGCTAATGACTGTGTCCTGGGCAAGTCAAGTGACTGAGGACACTGAGGAGATTCCACCGCTAGCTGGGAAGCTGTGTTTGTGCTGTTAGGTTGATCTGACTATGTTTGCTGGGTTGGAATAAAGAGGTGTATAAATACATCTGTAAGAAAGATACTGGTGTTCACAGGACTGAAGATGGCACTTGTAATGTACCTTTTTACCACAGAGACTGTACAAAACACAAGCTTCTGTCTTCTGTGATTGACGAGGGATACGACTGTTATAGTGAAACCTGTGATACCTGCATGAACTTAGAAGTCCAACATTTCATACCTAAAACATTTCGTCACTAATGTGAGTTGTTAAGTCATCTAAAATGTATGTCAAGCTACTGCTTTGATCGAAAAATAACAGAATGTTACTCAAGCAAGGCAAGGTCCGCCCAAACATTTGACATCAGTCAGGTCATGTGTCAAAGCCAAAAATGGTCAGAAAAGTCAGGAGCTGTCACAGTCTGTGTGAACATTTGGGAAAACAGGTACAGACTGACAAATACGGCCTTGTTTAGCTTGAGAACACACACACACACACACACACAGACAGAGAGAGAAAGTGAGTGAGAGAAAGAGAGAGAGAGAGAGAGACAGACAGAGACAAAGAGAGAAAGAGAGAGAGAGACAGACAGAGACAAAGAGAGAGAGAGAGAGACAGAGAGAGACAAAGAGAGAGAGAGAGAGAGACAGACAGAGAGACAAAGAGAGAGAGAGAGAGAGAGACAGACAGAGAGACA
>BRDA01007229.1:19282-34436 GCA_036984385.1 Crenuchus spilurus
CACACACACACACACACACACACACACACACACACACACACATTGTTACCGTTGTAAAAGATTGACCTGTTGTGTGTGTTCTTTTCTCACATTACTGTAGTAGTATACTTTTAATTAGACTGGAGGTTTGTACTGGTCGACAAATCAGATGAAGTGATCACACACACATAGACTGTCAAGTGTGTGTGTGTGTGTGTGTCCACACACACACACACACACACACACACACACACACACACACACACATTGTTACCGTTGTAAAAGATTGACCTGTTGTGTGTGTTCTTTTCTCACATTACTGTAGTAGTATACTTTTAATTAGACTGGAGGTTTGTACTGGTCGACAAATCAGATGAAGTGATCACACACACATAGACTGTCAAGTGTGTGTGTGTGTGTGTGTGTGTGTGACACACACACACACACACACACACACACACACATCCACACACACACACACACACACACACACACACACACCTACACACACACACACACACACACACACACACACACACACACACAAAGACATGAATCAGTGCTGTTTGTGTAATTATTAAACAATCTTTCTTCTCTTTTTCTTACAGACTGAGGAGAAATCACAGTCAGAGGTGAGCTTCAATTTTGCAATCATTATGAGGACATCTGGTTCCCACAAAGTAATAAATATAAACTCACACTTAACTTAAGTGAGGGATCTCCTATGTACAATATGTTGTAGACCAGTTCCAATCCCATATTTACTTACCCCAAGTGCGTGTGTGTGTGTGTATGTGTTCGTGTGTGTGCATGTTTTCCCTCGTTGTCAATGACCTGTTGTGAAAACAAACCGAGGGCGGTTTCACTCAGGTCCTGTTTCAACCTCAGTTTCAATAAGTTTGTCTGCAGCTACATTTACAAAAGCGTTTCACAATCAAAACAAAGCAGCTCTATATCTGGCTCAGGTGTGCTTTACGCACTACAGTTACCATGAGGTAAACAGACAGGAACACGCCCCATCCACAAACAGGTTCTGTCGTGGCTCCGCCTACAGGCGCTTTTAATTCATAGCACCACCAACAAATGTCTTCTTTTATTGCTTTGCTCACAAAAATGTTTTTTCATAGCTCCTCTCACAGATGTTATTTATTAGCTCAGCCTACAGATGTGTTCTTTATTAGCTCCACCCATAGATATTTTTAGCTCCTCCCACGAATGTCTTCTTTTATCATTTTGCTCACAAAAATGTTTTTTCAAAGCTTCGCACACAGATGTGTTCTTTATTAGCTCTGCCCACAGATGTGTCCTTTTTAAGCTCCACCTACAGATATTTTCTTTTATAGCTCCACTGATGTGTTCTGTATGATAAAATATTGTATCTTCAGCTAGAGTAGCTAATAATGTTAATTTAACAAAGTCTTTATATATAAATGTAATGAAACATTGAGAATCACATTATGATTATTCACAAGGGAAAGCAAAATATAAACAGCCTGCTCTTAAATTATTGCATTTGTGATGTCACAGTGCATTTACAATGATCCTACAGTGGTTTATCCCCGCCCACTCACACTACAATGCTTTTTGAATGAGACACAATACAGAGAACCAATGAAAAGTTTAAGGGCTTTAAAGGGTTAACGTGTGTTCTGTTCTGTAAACACACCTGTAAATCTGCCTGTTTGATTCCAAAATCACAAAGTGTTCTTCCGCTGCCCACACCTGTGCTACAGGTGAGCTTTTTAAAAAGCCCCTCAACCTTCCCCCAGCTCTTTATCATTCTGTTTATTACCATCTGCTCTTTTCATCCTCTTTTCTCTTTCTCTGTAGATCCGTAAACTCCGCCGAGAGCTGGATGCGTCTCAGGAAAAAGTCTCCGCCCTGACCACACAGCTGAGTGCTAATGTGAGCACACGCACACACACGCACACACACATACACGCACACTTACACACACACACACACACCCACACACACACACACACACACACACACACACACACACATACTGATACACACACACACACACGCTCATACACACACATGCACACTTACACACACACACACACACACACACACACACACACACACACACACACACACACACACACACCCTCTTCACACTTAAACTGGATCACTACTGTTGGATTTATATTTAACAATTGAAATATAATTACACAGTTAATAGTGTCCTCTCACTATAAGTGCAGATTTTGCCACTTATAGTCATTTTAAATATTAATTCTATATTTATGTGCTTTGTATTGTGTGGCCTTCAGCTCAGTATGTTGATCACTGATGTCAGGATGTTAGCAGCTCAGTATGTTGATCACTGATGTCAGGATGTTAGCAGCTCAGTATGTTGATCACTGATGTCAGGATGTTGGTATGTTCCTTTCAGTAATCAGTTCATGTGGTTTTAGGCTCACCTGGTGGCAGCGTTTGAACAGAGTCTGGCAAACATGACTATCAGACTGAAGAGCCTCACCATGACTGCAGAGCAGAAGGTAACACAACACTCAGATCTTGCTTATAATAAACACACATACACACACATCTTACCGGGTGGTACTTTCTCTGTAAATCACTGTATCAGACTATCGTAAGTCCAGAAGATAAATGTAGTGATCAGCACTGAGACTGTCTACAGTCACTGTCCTATAAAAAGCATGTGTCTCCAGGAGTTTTTGATACTGTATAAACACATCAGATGTTCTGTACATTGTAGGATGGGTTACTGATGTATGGACAAAAGAAATGCTCCATTATCTCATTTTTGGAGATAGTTAAAGATACAATTATTAATTTTATATAATTATAGATAAAATCTATTTACATTAAAACATAAGAAGGTTTTTGTGTCTTGTAAAGTTGCTGCTTTAGAGATAATAAGAACTGATGATATGTGTGTTCAGTATGTATGAAGAATTCAGAAGATCACAGGTTTCCTAATCTTCTCAAAAGCTGGACTTGTTCAGTCTTACCTGATATCATTTAATCAAATACTGTAGCTGAAGCAGATACTGGAGGGTCACTGACAGCAGGTCACTAATAATCTTAAAATACATATTTATATATATATATATATATCAGAGGTGTGTGTGTGTGTGTGTGTGTGTGTGTGTGTGTGTGTGTGTGTGTGTGTGTGTGTGTGTGTGTTAGGACTCTGAGCTGAATGAGTTGAGAAAGACGATCGAGCTGCTGAAGAAACAGAACGCAGTCGCTCAAGCCGCCATCAATGGAGTCATCAACACACCTGAGCTCACCTGTAAAACAGAGCGCACAGGTAAGAGAGAGACTCCATCAGTTAACATCTCAATCACACACACACATCTCTGACTGCTCAAACTCCACATTTCGCTCTCTAAGTGTAAATAAATGTCATTTAAGGATGTGTGCGGTTCACCTCCACAAGAAATTAAACTATTTTCTGCACATTTGAGTCAGTTTTTTTATTTACTGAATGTAATACAATAGAAACAAACCGACAATATTTAATGTGCAGACCAAAATGTTCAAATTCATTAAAGAAAATAAAGAATGTCTATTAAAATGTGCAAAAATGTGAAAGTTTGTGTTCATAATGTAATTTAAAAAGCTCAACAGTCATATTTATATTCATTACATATAAAGTGACATATTTCAGGGTTTTTTTGTTTTAATGCGTTATAAGCTGTACTGATCAACATTAAAGCAAAAGGACTTGAAATTTGTCATTTTACATGAGTTTATGTTTTTGAATTAAATTATAAACATAAATAAAGATTTTTACCATATTCTAAAAATAAGATCTTCTCCGGAAATGTAATTTTTCTGCACATTTTAGTCACAGTTTCTGTTCATTTCCTGAATTTAACACACTGGAACAGTATTAAATATACAGTATTTAGTATCATAACATTTACACAGGTCAAAATGTAAAATATCAATAAATACAGAGTAAGTGTGGATTTAAAGTGAGTATTAAAATGTACAGAAGTTTGTTTTCTGTAGAAGATGAGTTCGTGGAGTTTAGTTAGTTAGTTTATTAGTTCATGGACTGTGACAACACCACAGTCGCGGCTGATCCGTGCCATGGTCTCCCGGCATGTTTGTTTGTCATGTGCTTGTCAGGTCCACGCCCCCTGTCATATCAGGTTGTGTAATTGTTTCCACCTGCCTCTTGCTTATGTTTAATGATGTCGTTTATAAAACCCTCCCTGTTGTTTTCAGTCTTTATCATTCACTGTATATGTCAGTCCTTGATGTTTATGTTACTGTTTGCTTTTGTGTTTGTATACAAAGTGTAGTTTGTGTTCAGTTTTGTTATTAAACATTAACGTTTTGGATTTACTCCTGCTGCCTGTCTCCTCTTCACACCACCACCCTCGGCATCTGACATTAACCCTCTGGAGTCTGAGGAGTTTTCAGACACTGATGTCTGATGTGCCTTGACGTTTTTACAAGTTACACCCATTTAAAATATTTTTTTTCCAAAGTGTTACACTTGCTTTTGTTCAGCACAAACAACTGTGGGTAAACAGTAAGAGTGTCATAAATATATTTTAATTAAATCTGTTCTAAACTTAGCCTTTCCAAAACCTGTTTTCAGATGTGCTGTTATATTGTGAAAACACACTCTAATCATTTCTAGCCAAAACTTTTGAGGTCAGTACTACTGGCTACTCACTGGTCATTACAGTTAGAAATTGTATGTGGTTTTATTTCTAAGCTTAAAATATGTGAGTTGACGCCACTAACCCTACATTGAATATTACTGAGATAGGTGTGAACACTCAAGGTGAGAGGTCTTTGTTCAGGTGAGAGCTCTTTTGTTTGATCGGGGGTCTTTGCACATTCCATGTATTCCACTGCCGCTAATACACCAATGGAATTTTCGGAATTATCATATGAATGACAGATCATGTCATTTGGCGGTGAAAGTTGCACAGATCTCTGACTCGCTCTGAAAGACATGTCTCTGCTTATTTCAGCTTCTTTCACAAATATATAAAAATATATTTTGATTCAACCTAAATATATTTGAAAAGTAAACCATTTAAGATTACTGGGGTAAAAATCTTGCAGTAATATAAGTGTTTTTGCGGAATTTCGTTTTTCTCCCTGCTGACGGGAACGCCAACTTGAGAGGGTTAACCAGGGGGTACTATCTTTTACAAGTTACTTGTTTTTAGTTTGCTACCCCTTATGTGATTATGTGATTGGTGGACATTCACTTCCATTACTTGTCCAAGCACCTGTAACAGGATCAGTAGCTGCAAGTTTGGTTCTGGTTCTAAAGCTGAGATGTTTAAAGATGTTCAGACTGCTAGTCCAAGTACAATTTCCAGACTATCTGTATTGTGTCCAGTTGTGTGGTTGAGTACCAAGTGTGTACATGGATTGCGTTCATTGTAAAGCATCCTTGGGAATTAGAAAGGTGCTATATAAGGCCTCGAGTAGCTTAGTGGACTAAGGCACTGACACTATGATCAGAGGATCCCGAGTTTGAAACCTGGTTATGCTGCTTGCCATCAACAGCCGGGGCTTGAAAGAGCAAAATTGACTGTGCTCTCTCTGGGTGGGTAGATGTTGCTAAGTCACCATCACTGCTAAGTAATCTCTTCTGGCTCAGGTGTCTGTTTCCTGATGTATCAGAGCTGCAGATCCTGCGCTTTCAGCAGCAGTTCAAAAAGAGGTCTTGGCTAACTTCACATGCAGGAGGAGGCCTCTGCTAATCTTCACCCTCATAGAGTCAGAGACATTACAAGTGATTTGGAGAGTGCTAGCGGAATTTTTTTATTAATTAATAAAAAATATACATATTAATTCATTCATTCATACATTATCACACCCGCTTAATCCTTATTAGGGTCGCGGTTAGTCCCCCACCCCCTTACATATTAATTAAAATAATAAATTTATAAAAAAGAAAGGTACTATATACGTGTATTGTTCATTCATTCATCCAGGTTCTGCAGATTTTAACACCTCACTATGTATTCTTTTGGGTTCTGCAGGTTCTAATGGCTCAGCGTGTGTGCAGCCAGATCTGCGGATACGCAGACAGCACTCCTCTGACAGCGTGTCCAGCATCACCAGCGCAACCAGCCATTCCAGCATGGGTTCTAATATTGAGAACTCGGAGAACAGCAGTAAGAAAAAGAAGAAAAACTGGGTTAGTGTCTGTAGTTACTGCTGGAGGAGGGAGGGGGTCACTGTCTCGCCTTTTATAAACCAAAATAACACGATGTGAACAATTAGTTTGGACTGATATACTGATCATCTGAAAATATAAATCAAATATAATTGCATTTTACATCCAGATGATAACCATTTTACACTATCTAACAACCATTCTGCAGTTTACATCCAGCTGCTTAAATCTGTGCTGTTTTACAGTTTTAGTGCTTTAAAAACATATAAACGATAACAGTACAGACATATAATACTGACTGTTTGTACCTCACAGGATAAATGTAGGATGTGGGCTTTTTCCAAATTATTTGAATTAATTCTAATTTAGTAGAATTCAAATGTATTTATTTACATTTATTGTGTTTTTCAAATGTAAATCTAGTAAAAATGAAAAGAAAATAGGCTCAAAATTAGCTGCTAAAGTGAACATCATATGATTTACAACTGCAGGTTAATTCTGGCTTTTTGTTTCTGTCACTGTGTCACACTGACCTCAGCTAGTGTCCTGTGTTGGGACAGAAGAGTCTGAAGATGAATATGTATGTTGCTAAATGTAAGACTATTAGTATTAGAGTTAGTATGGAGGCCTTTATTATTATATAGAGAAATACAGACCCAGCAGCCACAATTACGTGACAATGTTTTGATAAAGTTTGATTTGAATTGATACAATGTTATGATAAAGTTCTGTGCCTGCTGGGAATAGTTGTGCTCCTGTGTTCTGTAGTTTAGTTACTGTACGGTTCTCTGTTTCTCACTGTGGCTTTTCTTTCTTATGCTAAAGTGTGTGTTAGATGATGTAATAGTTGTTGACTCTTTGTGCCCGTGTTAAAGTGATGGTGGTGGTGTACCTCAGGGGTCATCACTAGGCCCACTTGTGTTTTAAAGGAGGGCTCTTTCTGAGGTATGTCCAGGGAACAGTGTGGAATAATAAGATAACACTTTGAAAATGCTAAGCCCTCCTCTCTAGTCCTCTCTGCATCTGTTTCTGATATTTAATTATATATTTTTTTTATAAAAAATATAGTTTAGACAAATGTTTGGTGTCCTAAGCTTGTTTCTGTGCTTTTGTGAAATATGGTTTCACACACGAAAAATAGAAAATTATGTTTTGATGGCTGATTTATAGCTGTACAGTGTCAGAAACTGGTTTAGGCCTGCAGACACACACACACACACACAAGCTGAAATGGTCTCTCTGTGTGTTTCTCTCGTGCGTGCCGTGGCTTTGGCAGGTTTATGAGGTAAGAGAGTGTGTTACTGAACCTTGCCCGATCTGACCTGAACCAGCTATCCAGCTTCTCACTACACTGCACTACTAACCCTCCCTTGAGCCTGTTAACTTTAGTGCCTGCTGCTTTGTGCCCTGCTCTTCCTCTACTGCTTCTCACTTTTTGGCTTCTTGCTATTAACATGTGATGGGATGTTCTGTTGATTTTTTTTAGCAGCTCAGACATTCATATGAGCAACATCTTCAAGTTAAACATTGTTTATCTGCTGATTCATGAAATACAATATTTCTGCAGGTGCACATCACCAAACATACTACATATATTGCAGTTTAAATAAACTACATTACATTATAATAACTACCCTTCAAAGCCCAAACAGGTAGTAACACAGACAAATCTGTGTAATGTATAAGTCTGTGAAGGTGAGCTCAGGATTGTCCAGTTTATCAGGTTACACTTACAGACTGTAGCTCATCTGTTGACCACCATATGTGGTGGTCCTGTGGTTGTCTCTATTTAGATGAATGGAGAAAGTCTGATAAACTCTACAGTAACAATTGTCCTGTAGTCTGTAAGTGTAAACCTGTGATTCTGATGGTCAGTGAACGTTTCTAATAAACTGGACAGTACTAGCAGTAAAGCCAATTATACCCACCAGTCCCTACTTCCTTTTCTTTCTCCTAGTGATTTTCTTTCCTCTTGTTCTCCTGCACCTCCTCCCTCTCTTCTGCTCCCCTGGTAGTCCTCTTCTGTCCTGAAGGTTCTAGCTCACTCTGTCTTCTGTTCTCTGTTCTCACAGCTGCGGAGCTCCTTTAAGCAAGCTTTCACTAAGAAAAAGTCTCCAAAATCTGCCTCCTCACACTCAGACATTGAGGAAATGACCGACTCTCTGCCCTCTTCTCCCAAACTGACCCATAATGGCTCTACAGCGTCCACTCCGCTGCTCAGGAACTCGCACTCCAACTCACTGTATGTACTGAGTGTTTGTTGTCCACTATGAATTCACTATAAATCATTCACTATCCACTATGACCTGTTCACTATCAACTATAACTTATTCACTATCCACTATGACCTGTTCACTATCAACTATAACTTATTCACTATCCACTATGACCTGTTCATATCCACTATAACTTATTCACTATCCACTATGACCTGTTCACTATCAACTATAACTTATTCACTATCCACTATAATTTACTCACTATCCACTATAACTTATTCACTATCCACTATGACCTGTTCACTATCCACTATGACCTGTTCACTGTCAACTATAACTTATTCACTATCCACTATGACCTGTTCACTATCAACTATAACTTATTCACTATCCACTATGACCTGTTCACTATCAACTATAACTTATTCACTATCCACTATGACCTGTTCACTATCAACTATAACTTATGCACTATCCACTATGACCTGTTCATATCCACTATAACTTATTCACTATCCACTATGACCTGTTCACTATCAACTATAACTTATTCACTATCCACTATAACTTATTCACTATTCACTATGACCTGTTCACTATCCACTATAACTTATTCACTATCCACTATGACCTGTTCACTATCAACTATAACTTATTCACTATCCACTATGACCTGTTCACTATCCACTATAACTTATTCACTATCCACTTTAATTTATTCACTATCCACTATGATCTGTCCACTATCCACTATAACTTATTCACTATCCACTATGACCTGTCCACTATCCACTATAACTTATTCACTATCAACTATAATTTATTCACTATCCACTATGACCTGTTCACTATCAACTATAACTTATTCACTATCCATTATGATCTGTTCACTATCCACTATAACTTATTCACTATCCACTATGACCTGTTGAATATCCGCTATGATTTATTTAATATGAATTGTCATATCCACTATGATCTGTCCACTATCCACTATAACTTATTCACTATCCACTATGACCTGTCCACTATCCACTATAACTTATTCACTATCCACTATGACCTGTTCACTATCAACTATAACTTATTCACTATCCACTATGACCTGTTCATATCCACTATAACTTATTCACTATCCACTATGACCTGTTGAATATCCACTATGATTTATTTAATATGAATTATGTCATATCCACTATGATCTGTCCACTATCCACTATAACTTATTCACTATCCACTATGACCTGTCCACTATCCACTATAACTTATTCACTATCCACTATAATTTATTCACTATCCACTATGACCTGTTCACTATCAACTATAACTTATTCACTATCCATTATGACCTGTTCACTATCCACTATAACTTATTCACTATCCACTATGATCTGTCCACTATAACTTATTCACTATCCACTATAACTTATTCACTATCCACTATGACCTGTTCACTGTCCACTATAACTTATTCACTATCCACTATGACCTGTTCACTGTCCACTATAACTTATTCACTATCCACTATGATCTGTCCACTATCCAATATAACTTATTCACTATCCACTATAACTTATTCACTATCAACTATGACCTGTTCACTATCCACTATAACTTATTCACTATCCACTATGACCTGTCCACTATCCACTATAACTTATTCACTATCCACTATAACTTATTCACTATCCACTATGACCTGTTCACTATCCACTATAACTTATTCACTATTCACTATGACCTGTTCACTGTCCACTATAACTTACTCACTATCCACTATGACCTGTTGAATATCCACTATGATTTATTTAATATGAATTATGTCATATCCACTATGAAGATTGCAGTGTCCAGTATGCATTATTTACTTATAGGTCTGTTTGTCTGCATTTAGGCTGCAGGACTGTTTAGATGGAGAAGCTGAGACTGTGATGCAGCTTCGTAGTGAGCTCAGAGAGAAGGAGATGAAGCTGACAGACATTCGACTGGAGGCACTAAGCTCTGCCCACCAGCTTGACCAACTGAGAGAGGCCATGAACCGAATGCAGGTGACCACCTAAACAACACCCTAACTACCCACAAACAGATAACAGCAGATTGTACACAGAGACGAACCTCTGATGTGTTCTGATGGTCTGATAATGTGTTTGTCTGTTCAGGGTGAAATAGAGAAGCTGAAAGCAGAGAACGATCGTCTGAAGACTGAAAGCCAAGTCACTGGCGGAGCATCATCTCAGATTTCACTCTCTAACCCCACACACACTCATATACATACACCTACAGCCGGCCTGTCGCAGCACAGCCTCAACCTCACAGAGTCCACCAGCTTCGGTAAGAGTCAGTCATTCATAGTCAGAGTCATTCAGAATCAGAGATATGCCCAATCAGAATAATTCAGGATCAGAGTCAATTAGAATCACAGTCATTCCCAATCATAGTTATTTAGAGCCAAAGTCTTTTAGAATCAGAGTCATTCAGAATAAGAGTCATTCAGCATCAGAGTCAGTTACAGTCAGAATCACTGTCAGTTAAAAGTTCAAATAAATCAATATTAGAATTATTCTGAATCAAAGTCATTTAGAATCAGAATCATTCAGAATCATTCCAAGTCAGAATCATTCTTAATAAAGTTTGATCGTAAATCAGTGTAATTCACTGACTCTCTCTTCCTGTTTGTCAGATGTGCTGCTGGATGATGCTGGAGGTGATGGAAGTTTTCGTAAAGACGGTCAGCATGTGAAGATTGTGGTCAGTCTGCAGGAGGATGCGCCATGGAGAGAAGTCAGTTTATATTTTATTTACCGTCTGTATTCAGCTCACTGCTCACAGCTGCAGTGTGGACATATGATTATATTATCTGTACAGTAGTACAGTGTTATTGTCATCTGTATTGTAGTTCAGTACAGTGTTATTGTCATCTGTACAGTAGTACAGTGTTGTTGTTTGTACAGTAGAACAGTACAGTGTTATTGTCATCTCTGTGGTATTAATGTACAGTGTTATTGTCATCTGTACAGTAGTGCAGTACAGTGCTATTATTATGTGTACAGTAGTGCAGTACAGTGCTATTATTGTGTGTACAGTAGTGCAGTACAGTGTTATAATTGTCTGTACAGTAGTGCAGTGCAGTGCTGTCTGTACATTAAAGTATAATGTTATTTTATTCAGGACTGTAGGTCACGTGACTTTCTGATTGGCTGTATTGGGGTTAGTGGCAAAACCAAGTGGGATGTTCTGGATGGAGTCGTCAGACGACTTTTTAAGGTAAACACATATTTCTATGTTTTGCAATGATTTAATTATTTACAATATAGTTACAATATTTTTCTTTTCTTTTCTTACGAAGTACAACTGGCTAGTAATGTTATTAAATTTAGTGTTATTAAATGATTATTCTGGATATTAATGTTATTAAACTATTATTCTGTGTATTCATGTTATTAAATGATTATTCTGGATATTACTTCTATTAAATCATTATTCTAGGAGTTCATCAGCTTTCTGAGTGGTTTTGTGTTTCTCTGCTGATCACACATCTGCACATATTTGTAGGGGTTGATTTACAGTATTCTGGACTTACATGACATTTATCAGAAACAGCTGGTTGATTGTTATTAAAAACACTGAATCTAATCATTTGTGCTCCCGACTGTAGGAGTATATCAGACATGTAGATCCAGTCAGTCATCTGGGGCTGAGCTCTGACAGTGTGGAGGGATATCGGATTGGGGATGTGCTCAGGCCCAGCGGTGCAGACACTCCAGAATTACTTCCCTGTGGGTACCTGGTGGGGGAAAACGACACAATCAGCATCTCTTTGAAAGGTACACCAAATTATTCATCAATAAGACCATTTATATTGAGCTTCTTGAGTTTTCAAGAACAGTTGTACTGTAATTTTCATAATGTAAAGTTTTTTTTTTCTTTCCATTTACTATTTATTTCTGTATATTTTTCATGTGTGTGTGTTCGTGTTTGTGTGTATGTTCTCCAGGTGTGGGTTCTCAGGCTGTAGATGCTCTGGTGTTTGAGACGTTGATCCCCCGGCCAGTTCTGCAGCGTTACGTGTCTCTGCTGCAGGAGCACCGGCGCCTCATTTTGTCGGGTCCAAGCGGAACTGGTAAAACCCACCTGGCTCAGCGCCTCGCAGAACACACCGTACTGCTGGAAGGACGCACGCCCAGCGACTGTAACATCGTCACATTCAACGTAGACCACAAATCCAGCAAGGTTGTCTTCTCTCTGTTCACATCAGCTGTTCATTATAATCAGTCAGGAGTAACAAATAGGAGGTTGGATAGATGAATGAATGGATGGATGGATTGTTTAATTGATGGATTGATGGATGGATGGATGGATGAATTGATGCATGCATGGATGGATGGATGGATGTACAGGTAGATAACTGTCTGCAATGAAATAATATATATTTGTGTGTATATGTGTACATACTGTATGTGTATATAATGTGTGTGTGTGTGTGTGTGTGTGTGTGTGTGTGTGTGTGTGTGTGTGTGTGTATTTGTCCCTGTAGGAGTTGAGACAGTATCTGTCTGTGGTGGTGGAACAATGTTCTGCAGGATCAGAAGCTGAAGCTCCTCACGTTTTAATCCTTGATAATCTGCACCACATCAGCTCTCTGGGAGAAATATTCAACAGCCTTCTCAACTACAAGTACACACACTGGTGAGACACACAAACACACACACACACGTGTTGTACTGTATAAATGCAAATTTCCCTCCAAAACACCACCACACGGTGCTGTGGGAAAACACTTACTGTCATGCAAACACACATGCACATGTATTATTATATAATAATGATTATAAGAATATGAAAATAGTATTTAAGTAATGTTATGTGTTTGCAGCCCTTACATCATTGGCACAATGAGTCAGGCAACGTCCTCGTCTCCAAACCTGCAGCTTCACCATAACTTCAGGTTAGTGATCCTTTTTCTCCGCCGTGTGAAGGTTGCAGGTGTGTGTGTCCTGTGATTTAGGTCTGCAGTTTGCCTCGACTCATTTCCTCATCCTCACATTTCAGTGAAGCAGAGTTTACACTTCCATAAAATCGCCACAAGGTGGCAGCAGATTACAGTCAGTGCTGGAAGAATGTGCTACTCTGAGTATGCATGCAGTCAGCAGGGATATGAACAGAATTTTGAGTTTGAGTCTAATAATAGTAGGAAAATTATTTTTAACCACACTTAATAGAGAAATACAACATAAAATCTATTTTAAAATGGACTGTAAATGTGATAAAATACATGATAATTTATTATTATATTTTTAATTTCCTTAAAGGAAACCTCCTAAAGGGATCAGTACTATCTGTCTGTCTGTCTATCTGTCTGTTTTTTTAAAGTGCTGTGAATATAATTAAGAGCATATGCTGTGTGCACAGTAAAGGGGTGTAGATTTTTGGGTTTTACGAGCAAATGATGAGAAACTGTATGAGCAGCTGATGTATAAACATCAGATGTAAATTGCAGTAAACAGAGTTATGTCAAAAGAGTGTGATACAGATGATGAACACAAGCAGCACCAGGACCAGACTGAGTGAACCTCAGTGTTACTAAGATCATTATATTGTTTTACTTTTTTTTCCTCTCTAGAAAATTGTCTGTGTTTGCTCTGTTTGAGATTGGACCTGCTTCTATTCTATGATTGGACCCTTTATATAATCTTATCCTCAGATGGGTGCTGTGTGCCAATCACATGGAGCCGGTGAAGGGGTTTCTGGGTCGTTTCCTGAGGAGGAAGCTGATAGAGTCAGAGATAAGGAATCGGACTCGAAATCCAGATCTGGTGAAGATAATCGAGTGGGTTCCTCGTGTCTGGATCCATTTGAACCGTTTTCTGGAAACACACAGCTCCTCCGACGTCACCATCGGTGAGAATGTGCTGACATTAGCAGGGTGAAGTGACTCAAATCTGATCTTTACAAGTCACTTTCAACTAACTGCCTCTAAAAGCTGCCTCAGAGAACGTTATTATGGTTATGAAAACACTGTCTGATGTCTGAGACTTTGTCTTTGATAGTTTCGAGAATATTTTGGACTTTTTGAAAGTTAATAAGAAATACAGTGAACTGAAAATGTTTAAACTCTGATGCTGTCCTGCTGTGGTCCTGCAGGTCCAAGGCTGTTCCTGTCCTGTCCGATGGATGTGGATGGCTCGCGGGTCTGGTTCACTGACCTTTGGAACTACTCGATCATCCCGTACCTGCTGGAGGCGGTCAGAGAGGGACTGCAGGTACAGCACAGAGACACATTACTGTATATTAAAGAATGAATGCTGATGAATATTTGATTCTGGTTAAAAGAATGAATGCTTTCATATTCCAGTCCAGCTGTAAGAACATCATTTCAAGTCTATGTTATTGTTAAAGTGATGTATTCCTGTACCCCAGCTGTATGGACGGAGGGCACTGTGGGAGGACCCCGCCCACTGGGTGATGGAGACTTTTCCATGGGGATCAAGCCCAGTGCATCCTGACTGGCCAGCTTTACTGCAGCTCCGCCCAGAGGATGTTGGGTTTGATGGATACTCCACCTCCAGAGAGGGTGCCAGCAAGCAGAGCACTCAAAGTGACAGTGATGCGGATCCACTGGTGAGAAACATACAAACATACTGAATGAGGACATTTGCATAATAATGTCCCAAATGTATTCTATATGTATAAGTATGTGTATCAGTGGCGGATGCTGGTCTTTCAAGGAGGGGAAGCTCAATTTCGGGCTACATCATAAAATGTGTCGGTTTATTTATACGTAAATTCTACCCTCCATTCCTTTTCAAGAAAATGATCTGTG
>BRDA01007229.1:34446-66702 GCA_036984385.1 Crenuchus spilurus
AAAGAAACAATTTTTACTGATCGTTGTTCAGCTCGAAAATTTGAGCCGCTTTAAACAGGAGAAGCTCTTTACACCTGCTAGCTCGCTAGCTGGGACTGGCGCGAGGCTAGTGTGAAGTGTGTCCGCCTGTGAATGTTTTGTGACGGTGGAGAGGCTCAGCAGCACCCGCTGGCCAGAAACTTTGATAGAAGTCAGAAGGAGTGATAGAAGTCAGTCTCCAAACACAAGCAGCTACAAAAAAACACCAGAAATAAAAGCTCGACTTGTCGCTAGTCGTTTTTAACAAAGAAAATGCCGCTAAGATGACTAGGAAAGTCTTCGGTTCAACTCAGAACAGAATGAAAATAAAAAAATGTTCCCACGGATGTTTACACCAAAAGATCGCTGATTTGCTCATTTAGCTGTCAATCAAAAAAAGGGATTCAGCCTCAGACACATCATCCAATCATCATGCAGAAGCTGAGCGTCCGGGCCAGCCGAGGCCAGCCCACTGCCCCATAGACCCCCAGAGACGCTGAGCGTCCGATGGGCGGGACAAAGCCCAGGATTCATCAAATGACTCGTCTTGTTTCGCAGCACGCTTTGCTTTGCCATTGAACTCTGTGGACGCTAAGCGTCCACCCTGTTTAAAGCACTGTGAAGCTACGAGAATGAGTGAGAGGAAAGCCGCATCGTTACCAGTGATAAGAAGCTGATTCTGAACAAAAGTTGAGCGCGTTGTAGCGCATATTTAGTCAATGACATGTACACACAACAGTATATTATTGATCACTTATTTTTTGACATTTTACGGGAAGCTGAGCTTCCCTTGCAGTCTTAGAGCAATCGCCTCTGATGTGTATGTAACAATATGCCCCATATTTCCAAATTCCAAAAAAGCTGTGTTAAATGTAAATAAAAACAAAATCTGATACTCATTTAGAACTTGATGGCAACAGCACATCTCAAAAAAGTTGTGACAGGGTTAAACAAAGGCTGTAAAAGTAAGTGTTACTGATAAAAAAATCACTTGGAGGAGCAAATTGTCATCACATGACTGAGTATAAACAGTATTTTAGAGAGGTGAAGTCTCTCAGAAGTACAGATGAGAAGAAGTTCACCAATTTGTGTAAAACTGTCTAAAATTATTGAACAATTTCAGAAAATGTTTCTCAATGTGAAACTGCAAAGACTTTGAATATCTAACCATCTACAGTACATAATATCATCAAAGGATTCAGAGAATCCGTTTTTTTAATACTGTTGAAGCACAATTCAAAAGCAACATCTGATTTGTATTTTATTTTTAGTACATTTTTTATTATTATTACTTTTTTCAGTTTCAAGTTATTCCAGTGACAGTTGTGGCTTTTTCTTTTTTTAATGGAAACATACCAACAATTTTGTCCACATTCGTATGTGTAACTTGTGTGTGTATGTATGCATGTATGTAATAATAAACAAATTCCTGTCTCTACAGATGAACATGCTCATGCGGTTGAAGGAGGCAGCAGACTGTTCCAGCCCGCAGAGTTACGACAGCGACTCCAATAGCAACGATCATCACGATGACATCCTCGACTCCTCGCTGGAGTCCACGCTGTGATGCTCCGCTTCACCTTGTCATTTCACTTCAAACTCTTCCTGAATGTTCTCCCTCCAGTTCAGGCAGCGATCCCTGCCACAGATTCATCTCTCTTAACGGGTGCTGGAAACCCAACCAGAGCAATGGGGCTCTGGAAATTCCAACACAAACTGCACTATAATACCAACTCTTCTTCATGTGAGTCACGTACTCAAGGTGAAGTGTGAGAGAAGAAACACTGTTTGCAGAATCATTACCTCAAAACTTTCAGCACATTTCATTCTTAAATCTAAATGAGAGAAGATCTTCACAGCTGTGGCAGCAGTGAGTCACAGCGTGTGATGATTAAGACACGCAATTATCATATGGTTCCAGATGCATCACAGATGTGATTATTTAACTACTTTAGCCTTGTAGCTCCAGCGAAACACTGAACATGTCTTTGGAGATACATGTGGAGTAAATGTGGGAAGTGTTTTCACCTGATTATCGCTTTAACCTTCTGTGGAGAACATGGTGCTGTGAAGGACGCTGGTGAGAACTACATTCAGCAAAAATGACCACAAATCAGCTTTTACCTTCTCACCTGGAGGAATCATCTCTATCTCTGATGCTGGCCATCATATCACAAAAGGAAAGCAGTGAGATGCTCTGGAGACATGAAGTCTAGTTTTGGATGGTTTTCAGCCCATATTGCACACTGTGTAACTCATCAGATCAGCCTTTGTGTTTTTTTTTGCAGTTTGGAAAAAATACATAATTTATTTTAATGAACAAAAACAGTCCTGGATCAGCTTTTTCGTGCACCAGCTCTGAATAATTAACTTTTTGGTGAACAATGTCCCAGGTTAGATCTCCTTTGCACACTGGTTCACTGTAGCGCTCCCACCTTCACGTCCTTCTCGGTGGCTCTGGATTGTTTTGGTGCTGAATCGACCCCGGTGCCTTACAGTGTTTTGTAACCTAAATCCAAAAGGCACTATGTTTTTATACTGAACTGAGGAAATGTCCTCATTGAACTGTAATAGGGCTCTGCTGTTCCTTCAGCCTGCCGGACTGAAGCAGCCTTTATTTCAGACGGTCAGTGGAAACGGAGGGGCTCCATCTTCCCTCTTTAGTTTCAGGCATTAAAATCACCTTTTTAACATCATAGACCTTAACATTAACATCAGCATCACTGAGGCTGGAAAACAGTGATGCTGCTAGTTAGCATTAGCACAATACTCTGTGTGGGAAAGATGTGAGGCTCAGGGCTTGACTGATATCAAACTTGTCTAACTGACCATATCAGACAATATTCTTTAATTGGACAAAACTGTCTTTTCATCTTATAAACTGTTATAGACATTTTACAGATTTGTATGGTTTTAAGCAGGATTATTATATATGAAGCTAGGAATTAAGCAATTCTTCTTAAAACAACAGCACAAAACCAGCTGATCAAATCAAATCAGTGCCAATATCAAGCCTATCAGTATTTTAATATTAATATTGGCCAAATGATATATCGGTCAGGCCCTGTTTTTTTGGTGCTTTGAGACATTTTTAATATTAAATGCACACAGTGCTGAGAGCTGAAAGGTTTTGTGAGTTTATACCTCATTGACCTCCAGGGCCTTTACTTTGGCCTTAGTGTTCAAATGTGAAGGATGGAAAATGACTGTGTTACAGCTGCTCAATGCCATATCAGGCAGTCTGCTGCTCGGTAATAATGAGAACAGGTACTAAAGTGGAGTGGAACATGGACAGAGCAGTGATTGGTTAGATGGTTCGGGTATCAGGAGTTAGTTGTGATTTTTGTGTTTTAAATCCTCACCAGTATCATCAATGACTATCCTTTGTGGGTTTCTAATATTGTGACCATGTTGCTTCAACTCCGTTTCAGCGTTTTGAGTGTTTAAAGTCATCAATCCTATGCAACATCATTTCGGATTTCAAACGGAAGCCAAATACTGTAGCTATCTAGACACTTTCAGCACTGCCAATATATACATAAACATATACTTATATATCTATATATATTGAATGTACAGCGTGTATATAGGTTGTGAATAATTCTTGGATATGTGCCTATGACTCTGAATTATGAATAGTCATTGCAAGCACAGACTCTGTAAGTGTTTGTTTTGATTTTTTGTTTTCTGAATAATCTCTGAATGGATTGAAATCGTGTTGAATGTGTATTTTGATGTGTACATGGTTTGCTCTGTGTAAGATACCAGTGTACATATAATAACATATCCAAATACCCTGCCGGCTGCATTTTGATGAATAATCTTTTTACTAGCTGTTTATAAGTGCTTGGAGATGGGTATTTTGTGTACAGTGTCTTTTCCATCTTAACAGCTGTCTAGAGTTCACCATAAATAATTTCTGACAGGATGACGATAATGGTGATAGTGACGATGACAATGCCTTTCAAGGATAAACTGATGATCACTGTACCTGTCTTAAATTATTTACAATTCAATAAAACTAATGATTATTTATGGATGCTTTATTTGGGCCTTGTTGTGTGAAACTGTGTTCTGTATTTGTCAATATTGGCTTCATATCAAAGACACAATTTTCCTGAGGTGCAGAGCCCTGTAGACTCCTCTCAGTCAACACACACACACACACACACACACACACACACACACACACACACACACACACACATAAGTCATAAAAGTGGAAAGTCTCTGACTTCTGAAGACCAAACGGAGCAAAGGCCAGAGACCTAAAATTGTTTTAAAAAGCAGGACTAAAACACTTGGTGCAAAATACGACTGGTTACCAGCACAGTCTGACCTGCGCAGGTATAGTCAATTGCTGTGTCAGAAATTGTGCCCTATTCACTTATAGTGCACTATTTGGGGTTCTGGCATTTTGTAGTTGTGTCTGAAAACAGTGCACCGCAATAAGTGGTGTACCCTATGTACCCTAGCAGATAGAGGATACTCATAGTCCACTCATTTTGGTTTGAGTATTCACACACACCTTCTCTGATTAGCAAATCTTACATATGGTAGTGTCTGAAATCATTTACCAATTCAGTATGGAATTCTGATTGGACAGTGATTACATTTTATTTTAGCACTAATACAGCACCGCTATTTTATAAACAACAGTGATTTGTTTTGTTTTGGCTCATTCAAAGCACCACATAGTGGAATACAGAATAGTTGAGCTGATTACATTTGAAGGTGTAATATATTCAGTTGTGACACAACTTCAGTTTTTCATTTTTTAAATCAGATATTTCTGTATTGTTTGTTTTTTCAGCAAAGAAGTCGAGCAATGTGAAAACAATCTAATACGAGTTTTACTTCCATATTGGCATTATGTTTGGCATAATATTCTGCATGTTACAATGGAAAAGGAGTTGCATTTCACATTTTCCACTGTGGTTATAGAATTTCAAATGGTCACTATTTTCTCTTTATAATATAGTCATCCAGATTTTTAATGCAGGTGATTATTAGGGGACCATTTCAGACATGGCTAATGATTCTGTGCCAAGCACACAATATCACACACAAAAAAGACCTTAAGTAAACTAGTCACAGCTGTGACCGATGACAGCTGATGACTGGCACTACCTAAGGGAAGAAGCCAGGGGTGGAACACCACACATAGAGACCAGACCATTTACCTTTAAAAAAAATTAAATGATCTGTGTTGGTCATTTATCGGTTTCTCTTTTAAATGCCTTTTTAAAATGACATAAAAAATATCACAGGACGAACAAGCATTGATTCGTTTCACAATTTATTAGCATTTTTTTACAAACAATTGTAAACATACAAATATGCATACAACGAGACACACAAAGATAAATTCATATAAATTATACATAAAGTCTACAACTTTTAATAAAAATATCTATGTGAAATATAACTGTGTAACTCAATATTCTTGGTATAAAATATCCATACAAAAATATTTGTACAAAATACTGTACAGTTCCAAAAAAACGCTGTGCAACACAGCAAACAACAGGTGATAAGAAGAATAAATCCTAAATAATAAAAGCTAAGTACAAACAGCCTGAAAATACATTCATGTGAATGTTCATAATACAAGGGTGCACAACTACAGCCTAGATATGTGCCAGAAATGTGGTCATTTGTAGTCATTTTCATTTTTATCACAATATTTCCCATTTAAAATGAATTTTGACTAAACTGTCAGTTATTAAGAAGTAATGCTGAGCTAAATTAAGACTTTTGAAAAAACTAACTCTGTAAGGTTGTACGTAGAAAAGTAGTGACATTTTCAGTGGTGCCACTTAATATATCTTAAAACGATGTATATAAATGTTAAACTGTTCGCTATGAGTAGTTGGTTGTGATGTTAGCTTTAGCTAGTGGTTAATTGATGCTGCTCTGACACACTATTTATACATTATAAAACAATTAAATGTTTCGAATCTGAGGAACAATCATGAGAAACTAAAACCATGTTGGTAAATTTTAAACGAGTTAGCTAGACATGAGTTAGGTATGGTAGAAGTTGGTTGTTTGCTTAGTTAACATGCTAACCTGAACAGGCTTTATTCTAACTAGCTAGCCGCTAGTTAATGCTCTGCTAACACTTTATATTATTATATTTATATTATAATCATGTTAAATTAAACCATAGATGTTATAATAAATGCGAAAGTGATATATATGAGTGAAAAATTATAGTAGCGGGTTAGCTTAGCTAATATGCTAACCGGGCAGGGTTGACGCTAACTAGCTAGCCGCTAACTAATGCTGCAGTGTCGTTATTTATACATAATACAACTAAAGGCTCAAATCTGGCTGACAAAAATGATAATGTAAACCATATATCGTATGGTAAACGCTAGACAAGAGTTAGAAATGATCAGGTTAGTTTAGCTAATATGCTAACCTGACAGGTTAACTATGTTTCAAAGACTTTATATTACATTAAAGACTGAAAATTGAGGGAAAGTCAAGACAAATGAATATGAAGCGCACAAATGAGCGCATTTCTAGCACAGTCTGACCGACATTCAGGGCTTTGAGTTGTTAGCTGATGAAGTTTGTGCTTTTGTGTTTACAGTCACTTAAAGGCAGCAGCTTTTAGGAGACTAAGATTTCATCGTCTGAGAAGTCTGAATGTTTGCTGAAATGAGACGGAGACGCTTCGTGGTCGTCCTCGTCCTCCTCTGAGGACTTCTTGCCCACGTCGCTGAGATCTGGGTGAGGATTAGTCTTAGTTGGGAGAGTTTGTTCTCTGCAGCCTCCAGCTGACAGCAGTTCTCTCTCCTTACTGTTCCTCCACTTCATCCTCCTGTTCTGAAACCAGATCTTCACCTGCAGACACAACACAGAAATTAAAACCACTGTCCTCCTTTTTTTAAACTCAGTCTTAAGAGTTTTAGTTTTTATTTTGAACAGAAAAGTAGGCTTTGGACTGAATGGTCACTGGTTTGATACAAAACACATTCCCTTGAGTACACTCTTAAACAATGGTTCTTCAAGGGTTCTTTAGTAAAGAAAACAGTTACATATGGACTCAAAGAACCCTTTGCTTGATTAAAGGTTCTTTACATGAAAAGGTTGAAAGGTTTCTCATATTGATGAAGAATATTTTGTAATGTTTTGGTTTTTCATAGAAATTTTTGATAAAGGTTCTATAAATCACCGATACAGGGCATTTGCTACAATGATGAGCTTGTACAACCTTTTTGGTGCTATTTAGAACCTTTTTCAGAAAGCTTCCATAAAGAAGCATCTACAGCTACATAAAGGGTTCTATATAGTACTAAAAAGTGGTTATTTAGCTTGTAACAATTATGGAACCCTTTTTGGTACTACCGAGGAACCTCATTAATTCGTTCTAAAGTGCCTGATGATAACCAAAAATAACAAGCAATGAAGCAATATTTTCCATAAGAACTAAAATAAATCCAATTAATTTGTTCAACATGTTTTGTTATCGCAAATTCAGTGTCAAGTTAGGACGATAACCAAATTGTAAGATAAACATGGCTAATGATAACTGAAGTTCCACTGTATATATAAGTCTTTAAAAAGATTCTAAATAGAACCTTTTTATGGTGCTATATAGAACACGAGCACAAGTGTAAAAATGTCAGATCTGGTGTAATGTGTTTTCTCAGATTCAGGTTTGCCAGGTTCAGAAAAATTGTTCAGCTCAAAACCCCTGATAAGCTGAAAGTAGCTCACAGTCCAACCACAGGAATTAAAGATATGAACTGCGAACTGAGCTAACTTTGTTTATTTTTTTGCAGTTTATACTTTTTAGTATTTTGTAAACCTACACCCCAATTTATACCAACTATTGCATTTTCAAAACCCATTAAACTTTATAAAAGAGGAACTAGTGATTAACCCACTGCTCATTTATTAAATGTATGTTTGTTAATCAACTGATTAGCCTTGTGTGTTAGTTCCAGACCCCAGGTTTACCTAAAACATAAAATCTAAACTTGCTAATAAAGATTTATGACTGCAGTGCATTTAAGGCTGAGGAAGCATATGAAACAGAATGAGATCATTCATATTTGAGGTGTCTTACAATATACACACATGCATATAAATACATGTTGCATATCAATTTGTTAAATATAAATATATAAGGAATCAGAGTAAATTATTAGTATTATGAATAAGCATAATAAGATAATAATAAGCTGCCTTACCTGAGAGTCTTTCAGGCCCAGTTTGGTGGCGAGTTTTTTTCTGTCTGGTTTGCTGATGTATTTCTGTTTCTGGAACATCTTTTCTAGAGCTTTCCTCTGAACGTCTGAGAACACGGCTCTGCGGAGCATCCCTCTTCTGGGCTTTCCTCTGGAGGCCAGGGGCCATGAGAACGTCCCTGGAACAGGCACCACAGACGAAGAGGCTGTAAATAAGAGATGGGAAATGGTGAAAAAGTTATTCACACTTGTTTCTGTGAATAAAAACTCTTTATAATAGAGGTTTTGTGTTTTCAGAGAGGGCTAAAAGTTAACACTGTGTTAGCAGAGGACTAATGGAGGTGTCACTATTACTTTTTTTCTAATCAATATATAAATTTATTCAGTATAAATCAGCCATGGTGTTGAGTGAAATGGCACGAGGTGACTAATTAGCACATTGGCTGCATTAGGATGGAAAGGAGGCTTCCACTGCAGCGCACACACCAGTTAATACAGCGTGAACTCTAATTGTGTAGTAATGAACTGGCAGAGAAAAGACTGCAGACAGGCAGCTAAAGCCATATATTATAGCCACAAAGAGAGATTTACACTTTCAAACTAAACACAACTGCATGCCTGAATACTCAATGACCAGGGCCCCGGGCTTTTTATTCCCCTTTTTCTGCCCTCAAATCATTTTCATTAAATGAACACGAAAAGCCATTGAGCCTATTGAGCGGACGCAGCCTGAAAAGAGTCGCAACTTTATTATTTGGTCTGAATGCAGCTCGGAGGAGAAAAGGCCTTTTCTTCAGCTCACTCTCAGCTTAGAAAGAGCCAAACTAAAGCGTGCTCACAGAAAACAATCCAATCCTTCAGCACTGCTTTACAAACTCAACCATAATTCAGCTGCACTGTAAACACATGTTTAACATTTTAATATTTAACATTTTATCACAAAATGCTCGTGTGAGAAATACCAGCACCAGTTTTGTAGTGTAACATTTGGCCCAAATGTTCTCTGATCTCAAAATATTTACAATCATTTTATCACCACATGTGTCATGCCATTTTGAGAATACATATATGAAAGGAAGAAATATTCACAATAACTCAAATGTACAGTAAGATATTAATTTAAGCTAAAACTATACAACAGTTCAGCACTTTGGACCAATCAGAGTGAGCTCTGTAGCATTTGTTCCTCATTATAGTACAAATACTGATTGTTTGAATTGGTTTTACTTAACAATAATTCACCAGATGACACATTGTTATTTAATTATTCTGATTATTATTATTAGTAGTAGTGTTAGAGCTTCACTTTATCCACAGTTTTAAAACAGTATTTGTTATTTACTGTTTAAAATTCAAGTTGCACTGATTTGGGTTTTGTTGTGGAATTTTTAAAATACAGATTAATCATTATTCAATTAGGAAGGTACGTTACTGCCATTATGTTATAAAATTTACTGAATTTGTTTACTCAGTGCCACACACACACTCACACTATGTGGTCTTGTAGTCAATGGATGCTAATGGAGAAATTAGTGCATGACTGCTACACGCCCCACTCAGCTGAGTAAAAGTCACTCTGAGTGTGTGTGTGTGTGAGTGTGTGTGTGTGTGTGTGTGTGTGTGTGTGTGGGGTTTGGTCACGGTGTAATTAGTGCAGGTTCACGGATATAAAGCAGCATCATTGCTGAGATTAGTGAGGCTTGTTTGGACAATGCAAACGCTACACTGCTGATGAGTTAACGAGTTTCAAAAGCCTTTTAAGTAGAGTTAGTACAGTAAAGTAAGACTGATCTGAACTACTGGTAACGAGAATATTAAAAATACACATTAAATATTTAATTTAATTATTCATATAAACTGGATGATACAGAAAAATGAGAAAATCTAAAGTGTATTTTATACACAGTGATGTATAAAATGTATAAAATTGTACTCACCTGGGAAATAGGCAGAACGGATGAATGGGTAGAAAGATCCATCAAAATACGGTGCAGGAAAGGCTTTCGGGTGGAATGAGCACATGGTGGGTGGGCACGGAGCTATATGACATATAAAACACATACACATATATGTAAATATATACATATGATATACAGCAACTCTGTGTATATATAATTATCATATATATGATTTCTTTTACTCTGTACTTAAAACACATGAACACACAGATGCACCAATGTATACAAATGTGCATATATATACTGTATATGTTTATACATATAAACATAAAACATATACTGCTGCATTTAAAATTGCTACATTTAAACTATGGTTCTCGGGGTGTCTGTTTAAACTGTAGCAGCTTGTAAACATAGAGTGGCTGTTTACATTAAAACTGCTACAGTCTAACTTACATTCAGCCCGACTTCAACACCAAGAATTTTACATGCCATGTATACACACACAGCGTTATGTAAAAGTTAGTGCACCCCTGGTTGAATATCACATTTTGCTGATTTTCTATGATATAAGTGAATCTTTGCAGGGAACAACAATAATTTCTGCACATTTTAGTAAACAGACACATTGAGTAATAAATAAAACAGAATATTTAATACACCATAACATTTCTATGTACTGTAACCGTCTCTCTTACCTGTCCTAGGTGTGTGTGCCAGTATTGCTCTGACTCCAAATTTTAGCTCCTCAGGTGCTGATTGGTGGGTTTTGGTGAGCACAGTCGAGGTGGGCGGAGCTCGAGGCAACAGCAGCTCCTCAACTCTGAAGCCACATCTACGCGGAGGGGGTGGGGCGAGAGGAGGGGGTGGAGTCTTCATCATCATCATCATCATCATGATCATCAAACAGCAGCACAGCTCTAGTAGCACAGAAACACTGAGCAGGGCCTGAGGACACACACCTTTATACCACATGCTCTCTCCTGATTGGTCAGCAGGAAGCACGCTTCTGATTGGACAGCTGAGAACAAAGGAGGTGGAGCCGGATTTGCACACAGACTCATTTACATGTGGACTCAGTGAGTGAACTTTGAAAAAGCTTAATCCACTTTTAGCTTTAAAGGAAATTTAACAAATGTACACAAATCACTTTAAAATGAATTTTGTTCACCTTATGGTTTTATAAAAAAAATAAATCTATTTTTAAACAATGATAATTAATCAACCATAATACTAAATAATAATAATAATAATAATAATAATAATAATAACTATTCTTATTCTTATTCTTATTCTTATTCTTATTCTTATTCTTCTTCTTATTATTATTTTAGTGATAGGCTTATAAAGATTCATAGATTATAGAATAAAAATGACTCTACATTTCCCCCTTGAGATTAATAAATTAAGATCTTATTTTATTTTTTAGTTTAGATTATAAAAGTACACAAATTGTTCTTATTGAAATCATCTCATTATTTAATTATACTAATTTATTAAGAACAGCTGTTGGAGACTTTGAAAAAGTCCATAATTTATAATTAGTCAATAGAAAAAATCATTTTATTCTTAATTTGTATATTAATGAAATAATTTGTATATTAATACAGTCAAGTCAGCTGTAGACAGCTTACAGTTTTAATATATTTTAAAATAATGAATTAATCTCTTCTCTATATCTACAGTTTCTTAATTTTATCATTTTATACAACAAACAAACATCAAGATGTTGTACAGAGAACACAAAGCATAAATGTTATGGCACATTAAGTGTTGTATGTTATTTTTTTTTCAGTGTTCTAAATTCAATAAATAAATAGAAACAGACTAAAATGTGCAAAAATATTTCCTGTAGAGGGGAACTTTGTCATACTCATTTTCAGTTAGAAAATAAGCTAAATGTGGAGTTTGATCAGGGTTTTGGATGTTAATTGAAGTTGAACCTGTTTTCCTCATCATGATTATGTGAAGTTACCATACATCAATTTCTGCAGTATAGAGGGTCTAATAGTGATTCATCTAGTTTGAAGAGGAGAGGAGCTGTTTATGCAGATGTGAGAGATGTTTATAGTGTAGTTAAACAGCTCACCTGTGACTGTGTGTTATTTTAATAGCTGTGTGTGTGTTTGTGAAGTGAGTTTGTGTGTGTGTGTGTGTGTGTGTAAATCCTCCTTTTGTGTAGCAGATGGTTGGAGGGAAAACATGCCTCACGCCTTTATTTTCATGACCGAGACGGATCTGTAATAGTGCAGTGAAAGCTGCTTTTTCTTTCACTTAAAGAGTAAAAGCAGCTGGTGGGGTTTGATTAAGCCCATTAAAGGCACATTTCCATCATATTATCCACTGAAAACCTCTCTCTCTCTGTCTCACACACACACACACCACATACACCCCCCACCCACACACACACACATACACACACACACACACACACACTTCAGAGTGCTTAATTTCTGCTGTGTTAAAACACTCTGTCCATTATGTATTAAGAATGACCAGAACAGTTAATTTACTGTTTATTTATCACTTATTAATATTATATGTTAACTGAATTAAGAAATAATTACTATTAATACTCAAATGAAAATGAATTGCTCTTCTGAGAAGTTTGACATTTTAACATGAATGCATACAACAACTTTACTCACTGATTTACTTCAGTAAAAGTTACATTACTCACTCATATACTTCAATACAAGTTACATTATTTTTCTCACTGATATACATCAGTATAAGTTATTCTACTAATTGATATACTTCAGTACAAGTTACATTACGTTTTCTCTTTGATATACATCAGTATGTTATTTTACTCACTGATATTCTTCAGTACAAGTTACAGTACTTTTCTCACTGATATACATCAGTATATGTTACATTACTTTACTCACTGATATAATTCAGTTCAAGTTATTTTTCTCCCTGAAATACTTAATTACAAATTACATTACTTTACTCACTGATATACTTCAGTAAAAGTTACATTACTCACTCATATACTTCAATACAAGTTACATTATTTTTCTCACTGATATACATCAGTATAAGTTATTCTACTAATTGATATACTTCAGTACAAGTTACATTACGTTTTCTCACTGATATACATCAGTATGTTATTTTACTCACTGATATTCTTCAGTACAAGTTACAGTACTTTTCTCACTGATATACATCAGTATATGTTACATTACTTTACTCACTGATATAATTCAGTTCAAGTTATTTTTCTCCCTGAAATACTTAATTACAAATTACATTACTTTACTCACTGATATACTTCAGTAAAGTTTCATTACTTTTCTCACTGATATACAGTCTTAGCATTTGAAGATATTCAGGAAAGTACAGTTTCATGAATACTTGGGTAACTGAGTAATTAGTGCTATGTAGTCTTTTCAGCTCCTAGAGTAATAGAAATATAACTTTTTTAAAGGATCCTATAATGTGCAGTGGTTTGATATGGTTTTCGTGTTTTTGAGCAGTCTATTCTTCTGCAGCGTCTCGCTCTGCTGCTATGAGGGGGGGATTTAGATTTTTTTTTGGGGGGGGGGTGAGCAGGCTGGAGTTGGTGACAAGCATTAAATCCATATTAACTTGGCATTTAACATAGCCTTTTCTCTTTAAACGCTGAAAAAGCCACACACACCTCTCTGGACAAAGCTTTCAGTGAGCGTCGTCTCGCTGCACCTGTTCTTTGATATGTCTTGCAGCAGGGATTAGGGTTCTTTCTCTTTTTGAGATTTTTTTTTTCTTTGACCCTCAGTCTTAACTCCACCATTGGTTGTCTGTCAAAAAAGAGAGAGAAAGAGAGAGAGAGGGAGAGAGAGAGAGAGAGAGAGAGAGAGAGGGAGAGAGAGAGGGAGAGAGAGAGAGAGAGAGAGAGGGAGAGAGAGAAAAAGCTTTCTAAGTGCGTTTGCTAGTTTGAAAGCAGAGACAGTGCAGGGAAGTTAAGCTGGAACGATTGTGTGAGGCTATTAAACTGAAATATCCCTCCCATTTGGCAGCATGCATAACAGGTGCTGTTATAATCCTCTTTACACGCTGTAATTGTTCAACTGATTCATAAACAGGCACAAGCCAGCCTATTCAGCCTCATACAGTCCACATCTCTTGCTTTTTCTCTCTCTTTCTCTTTTTATGCGTTTCTGTCACAGCTCAGGCCTAGACCTTTTGTTTGTGTTGCACATTTGAATGCAAATTTAATTACTCGCTGATAGCAAACTTCAGTGTAGAGAGAGTAGCAGGAGGTTCTAATAAGTCATTCACATCCACTTAATTTTAATAAAGTACCTCAAATAAATGAGCTGAGAGGTTTGTTTAAAGCACAAGTTCAATGAATTTTCAAAACTGAACATTTAAGATGTAAACAGAGTCAGAAAAGAGAAACACTCCATTTAGAGTCAGAACAGTTCACAGCTGTTTTGATGGTAAACAGACGTCTGAAGTCTCTTAATACTCCCTCACAGACAGTTATTGCATCAGATGGTTGTGAGTATGCAGCCTGATGTCTGATGATGGTTTTGAAAAAAATTTAGAATATTTTTAACATCTGTTCATACATGCAGGTCATTGTACACACATTGTTTTCAGATCTATCACATTTAACATTACATATAAACACTCTGTTGATACATGTGGGTTCAGTGGTGGATCTGGAGAATAAATAAAATGCATATATTTGTGTAATATTGACGTCTGGTTCCTGTCATCTCCACTGTAAAAAAATGTAAGTCTGGATTGAGCATTTGACATCAAAACTATGGATGACTGTTTGAAACCCTTTTATTATTAGTTTAGTGGTTATTAACAGAGAGCATAGACCCCGTGCTCTGAAGTAAATCTCATTATTATGTTTTGTTTACATTTTAATTGTGGTTTATGTTGAGGAAGTTTTAGCAGAGCTCTAGTATCACATTGTTTAGGGTTACGACCTGTTTACTGTGTTGGAGTGTGTGTGTGTGTGTGTGAGAGAGTGTGTGTGTGTGTGTGTGTGTGCGAGTGACAGAGAGTCTACAGTGTTTGGTGGCCAGTGTGCATTGACACGTTTCTGGGCGCGTAATCGGATTGTAAGTGAGCGCGGGTACTTATGTCAGTTTGTGTCTCATCAGATGAATAAAACACACACACACAAACACACACACACACACATACACACACATGGCTGCAGGGTCTTAATCTCGACCGCCACAGCGTTTAGAGTGAAAAAGAGCTGAAGCCTCATTTAATTCATATCTGATTCTCACTGAAGCGTTCTGACATATTAGCATAACAGCAGGAAAGCTTTCAGTGTGTGTGTGTGTCTGTGTGTGTGTGTGTGTGTGTTGATGGACAGGCCTCTTGAATATATTTAAGCATATACTGTGTGTGCAGTATAAAGACCACAACTTCTGTCAGGCATTTTAGAGGATTGAATCCTGATTGAAAATATTTTGATTTTTATATTGTACTTATTATATTGAAATATTTTGGACTTATTAGAACTTTTTTTTTAGAATTTAATCAGCAGTTTAGATCATATAAAAACGAATAGTTAAAGGTTGTGGAAAAAAGAGAATTTAACTGTTCTCCATTGTCCAGAATTTGATCAAAATCCAGAATTATTCAGTATCTACTTTAAATAATTTGGTATCTACTATAAATTTAGTATCTAATATAGAATAAGTATCTACTATGAATTATTCAGTATCTAATATAAATTATTCAGTATCTACTATGAATTATTCAGTATCTAATACAAATTATTCAGTAACAAATATAAATAATTCAGTATCTGCTATAAATTCAGTATCTAATAAGAATTATTCAGTATCTAAAATTAAATGTTCAGTTTCTGTATTGTGAATATTGTCAGTATTTGCTGGCTTTATATGGTGCAACTTTCAAACAATTTTGATTGTCTGAAACACATGAAATTAAATTAGAATTCAATTGTATAATGTAAAGCTTTTCTAGCTTTGAAGTTAAATGAAAAGTATGCTACTGGTTAAAAGATTAAAAGTAAAGCAGACTAGAAAAGTAAAAATAATGAACTTAAGATGTCAGGACAGCAACACCGTCTGAATAAAAAGGTACAGAAGCATGTCCAAACCATGTAAATATTGCCTTAAAGGTCCATCATGGTCTTTAACATCCAATAGTGTGTCTTAAAGTTCTGACACAGTGATGAGAAACCAATGTGAATGTCCAGGAGATCAAACCAGTCAGCAGGTCTGGGGTGTTTAAATAGTTCATTTAGCTCTTTTTCTTTAGATTAGAGAATAGAGTCATGTCATGCTGTGTGTGTGGGTGTGTGTGTGGGTGTGTGTGTGAGCAAATTCAAATTCAGGTGCATCAGTCACACACACCCATGCCTAAATGAGTCCTGACTGACTTTATGCCGGACCCTGGACCCCTGGACAGCACTTTAAAGCGGAACGAGTGGTCATTCATCACAAAACACACACACACATACACTCGTGTGCAGTGACGCACTCTGCAGCGTCTGATCTTGTTACGTTTATCAGACACTGAAAGAGATGGAGGTTAGACCACAGTCACACACACACACACACCATGCCACCCGGATGTGAGATTAACCTATCCTCACACTAGAATTAAGAATCAGAAAGTCAGGTCATTTTAACCAGAACGATATGACACTACATGCTTGAGTACATACAGCCTTAAAGTGATAGTTCACCCAAAATGGAATTTCCCCTCAAGTTCCCCTTTAACCCAATCAAAGTCCATCAGCGGAGCTTCAGTTCAATTACAGTTCAATCATATTTAGAAATGAAAAAGTAGATTATACATGAACAGAAAGAATAAGATAATGAGTTTTACTAAAATAATCTGTTTCTAACACCCCGAGCAAACCGGCCTCAGACAAAGAGGAAGAACAGATGAGTAGAACATTCAAAGAAAATGAATTAAGTCATGTTTCCATCCACTAGAGTTAAGAAACTTCAGACAATGAGGTAAAATAGTCTGTAATAGCTGTACTTGTCTTTTTGGTTGGGTCTGTTTAGAACTGAGTAATAGAGGTTATGGGGACATTTAACCTCATAATACTGTTGAATTCAGTCTCTGCTCATCTCTACACAGCTATGTTACTACAACTGTTTTAAGTCATTTTATGAAGTAAAATGATCTCACTTTATAAGATAAAATGCTTTAAATGAGCAAAAAAAAATCTGACATTTTATTTAAGTTCATGACTTAAAATAAGTCAAATGTAAGTGAAATAATCTTATAATAAGATTACAACATTCTCAAAAGGAGAAATATGAAACATTTAGAAAAGATTTAAGATGATTTCACTTCACTAAGAGTTTTAAGTTTAATGATTGTGATCGTCCCAGGCTTTGATGAAACACTTGTTTTGTGTGAATGAAGCTAAAATCTTGATGTATTATTGATGATTTATTCATTCCAGCCTTTGTATCTACACTTTTAATAACCATGACTCCAACAAGCTCACTTGAACCTTGGCCACGAGGAAGCGGCCGTGTGAATGTGTGTGTGAGCTTATTGGAACGTAACCTTTAAACCAAGAGACTTAGCAGACCCAGCCAATACAAAAGGTCATTGAATAGGAGGTGGAGAAGGGCTACTACTGACCTTAAAGAGACAGAGGAATGTGAAACATTCACTCAGTGCATATTTGGCCACTGTGGAAATGTTCTCAGTTCCTTTAAGGTGCTTCTTATAAAGACCCAAAGAACCAAAGAATTCTTTACCAACCCTTCTTTAAGTTAGTCATTTTGCAAAAATGTCAAGTTTGCACATAGAAATGTTGAAATTATTACAAAATATTATGTTTATGTGATGTTTAAGATGAGACTGGAGGTGGAACTGAGTACATGTAATGTTTTGTGGGAATGTTCCTTTAAAAAATGTTGGTTATGGGTTCTTGATGTGATTGCTGGTTCTGGATCTGAATGATAAGATAATGGAAGATGATAAATCTCTTAGAAAGCACTAAAGTTCTGTATTTTAGTCATTCTGGATGAGTTTTGAGTGATTTCAGAGACAGTCTGATTGTGTATTTTTACAGAAAATGCCAGGCTATTTAGGTGACTATTGAGTTCTAGTGTTTGATAGCCTCGTGGTAAGTTCTAGATTCTTCATTGTTTACATTACTCAAAGGTTAAGCTCTTATCCTAGTTTAAACCATCTCTGTGATAACTGGGGTGCATTTCAAATCTTCAAATGTTTTGGTCTTGTCTGAGGCTTTTCTTTTTTAATATCTTATCAGAACTGAGCCCTGACCCGATGCTGGCTGTTTTTGGTGTGCTGAGAAAGAATTATTCCCTTCAAGGCTCCACCCTGTTCACAGGTAAGTTTGCATCTTTAATGGCATTGATTAGTAATATTGATTAATGAGGTTATGCAACATCTTAAACTAGAAAAACTTGTAGATCTGGTAAATGCCAGGCTTTTGTGCCCCTCTAATTGTTTTTGTTATTTTGTGTATGCCACTTTTGGACTTGATGTCTCAGAGTTTTTATTTATTTAACAAGCTGTACTTGTACAAGCATTGGTATTTTTGCGTATGTGTTCAATTATTCTGACAACTAATTATATACATAACTAATAAATGGCAGCTAAGTGGAGAAAAATATGATTTTTGAGTGAACCATTCCTTTAACACAGTTTATTTCAGGACAAGTTAACTGAAGCAAATCTTTTTTTTTTTTTTGTTAATATATTTTATTGATTTGAATTATGAACTCTTCTTGTCCTCAAGTCAACGAGTTACCACCCAAACCACCCGATTCCACCTTTAACTGCTTTTTCTGGCTCTTGTTTCTTTGCTGAATATTTTCCCATTGGCACCTTGCAGCTGATTTCACACAGATCTGAGGGCTGGAACCTGATCTGTGTTACAGTCCGTCTGGAACACAAACCCGATTATCTTTACGAGGTGTGTGTGACCCGAATGAAGCTTCAGAGGGCTGAGATCATCCAGCATCAGCACAGAATGATTATCACTGCCGCGCTGCATTATTAAAGCCAAAGTTCATTCAAAAGTCACCATAACCACCACACCTTTACCCTAAAATATAATATACATTCTATGGAGTGTATTGTGATACCTGCTCATTTATTGTTTCTTATCAAATTAAGGATATTAAAGAGTGTGTCTGCTTTTGTTGGCATCTCTACTGTTCAGATCAGGCTTTACATCTGACATTACACATGGTGCCAACAGGTGCATGTTTAGTCCTGTTCTATTGGCAGTACTTCTCTACAGGGACTATTCAAGCTGTGTGTACATCTGTGTCAGCTGAATACATTCATTATAAGGGGTATCTACATACTTTTGGATGTATAGTGTATGAACTTGGCTGAGACTTGGACTGGAACTTTTGACCATGAAGGATAGTGCTAAACCATCAGTCTCAGACTTGTGATGCTCAGTCGTCTCTAACAGTGTTGATCGTGTGGTAATAATGTGTGGTTGAATTATTTTGAATTTTTTTATTAGATTTTGTCACAGAAGCTTATCGAAACATCATTTTCTAAGTCAAACTCTTCAGCGTCCTTCTGCCGAACACCTGCCCAGCTCTTTTGTCCAGCCGGCCGGGCTCGGAGCAGATTTGGGTATGGAAAATCATTCAGAATAATTCCTTCCTGAGCCTAAATTTGCTGCTCATGTGAAACGAGGGGGTGGAGGTGGAGGGTGGGGGTGCGGTTTTTATCAAAGTTTCCGAACGCGTCCCACCAGTTTGCATGAGAATGCGGCCCTGCGCCTCTCTGGCCTCTCTCAGAGCTGACCGCAGAGCTGACATCTTTAATCCCCCAAATATTGTCAGGCCTGAGTGAAAGGCGGTGCATTAAAGCGCATCTATAATGATTCTGTAATACTTCTGCAGCCATTGTGTGTCTTCACACATTTCATTCATCAGCTCTGCTGAAAACACACAGCATCCACACCAGACTGAATGACCACAGTCAAGACACACACCTACACACACACACACACACACACACACACACACACACACACACACACACACACACCACAGAGCAGGAGTTTAATCACATCACAGTCCACCAGCCTCCAAATACAGCTAGTATAGAACATTATAATCAGTTATAATGCAGTTATAGAACATAATTAGTTATAAAATTCAGTTGCAGTAGCTATAGAATATTACTGCATAATCAATTATAATAATATTCAATTTCACCAGTTATAGAATATGATCATTGGTAATATTATTCACACCAGCTGTCCTGCTTCCCATCTATCCATCTATCTCCAAACACAGCTACAGCTTCAGCTCATATAAACAAACATTACTGGCTGCTGCTCCGTAAAGAATTATTAACGGGAACAGTTAGAATAATGTTTTTCAGATCATCACAGTTCATTTTGCTTTCATTTACATTTATTTACTTCAGCTGAGCTGACACCAGTGATAATCTTATGATAATATTTACAGTCAGGTGATTATGTACTAATGATTGATTATGTGATTATGCACTAATCATGTCCAGCCTACTTATAGTCAGTTATCATCAACTGCAATAACTGGCTAAAATGAAAATTGGCAATGTGAAAAGGTGTAGTATAGTATGTGTAGCATATTCCACTACTGTGTCTGGGTATTTTTAACATAATCTGAATCACACCAAAACAATCAAGGTTTTTATTGTCATTTCAGCTATATACAGTACAGTACATATTGAAATGAAACAGTGTTTCTCCGGGACCAGGTTCAACACAGAACACAAGTGCAAAGAAAAACATCCAGTAAACATATATCAATGAATTCTAAATGTGATTAATTCTGATTTGATGGCAGAAATTATATAAATGTTTAATTTCTTCCCCAAAAAACAAGACTGCGCACAAAACAATAACTTAAAAATAAAAACAATGTAATCTATTTTTCTGCTTATAGACACTTAATGTTGACTGAAAATGTTTATTATCTGCATTTTCAGCACCAATTATTTAGCTATTATTATGAACTATTAAATTATTCACCCATTTATTCAGAGATATTTTGTGCTTTTAAAACCTTTATTTTCTCAAATTTATAAATCCTATTCATACATGTATAGTGTTTATATTATTTAAATCTGTAAAACATGAGGTGTGCTAATAGGAGAGCACTGATTTTGTAAAATGTTTATAGGTTTTGGTACTAAATGCTCTGCAGTCAGAACAGTTGGCAGTGGTTTTGATAGGAACCAGATGCCTGAAACCACTAAAACCTCCTCACAGAAAGTTATCACATGAAAATAAAAAATAACTGCTATAATTAAAAATGATTTAATTATAATTAAATATAAATATAAAATATAATTAAAAATACTATCATAGATTTGATAGTATTGTGTATTTTGTGGTGTCAAAGTTGCATTGGTGGGGTTTTTCTCTAGGCTCGCCCTTCCTCAGAAGCTACTCGTTGAACGGACGAGCACAAAGCAGCGCAGTTCATTAGTCTGGAGTAGCTGCTTAGAGAGACTTTATCAGACTCTTTCATTCGTCCATACAGAATGGAGACTAATGACAGTGAGCTGGCTTTGATTAGACAAAGCAGCCAGCTTTAATTTGGCCTTTAAAAAGCAGCTGTCATTGTATCAGATGGGGAATTTCCATTGATGCCAGTGACACAAGTGTGTGTGGAGAGGGGTGTGTGTGAGTCAAAAAGGACCCT
Source organism: Crenuchus spilurus (assembly GCA_036984385.1). Taxonomy (NCBI): domain Eukaryota; kingdom Metazoa; phylum Chordata; class Actinopteri; order Characiformes; family Crenuchidae; genus Crenuchus; species Crenuchus spilurus. Next base: position 56,224 of record BRDA01007229.1, read on the forward strand.
GTGGGCCTCAGGTCGGGTCTGATTGGGCTTGTATGCAGGAGAGAGGATTTTTAATTAAGCCCCCTCATCAGCTCTATACTCACTTTACTCAGCCTTTAGTTACTCTGAGTGCGCTGGAGTGACTCTGATTATCTTTTACAGACTCAGTAACCTCCCAGAAGCTGCTAACAGTGACTCTTCTTTTTTAATTGGAAATTCCATCAGGCTGATGACATTGTGACAGCTGGTTATTCAGGGAATCATCACAGTTACACCCTCAATTCATTCAGAGAAACAGCAGCATGTGTCATGGCAGCTGACAGTTTTGTAGTTTTATGTTCTTAGTTTTAGATAATTTACTTTTTTGCTTATCAGTATCAGTTCAACAACTTTTATCATCTTTAAGACTTTCATGGCATCCTTTCCTGCGCTAAACTTCCACTGGCCCCAAACCTGCTGATTGACCATATTATAGTCTGAAATGTTTATATAGAACATAATCACTAAAACAGCTGGAGAGCTGCATAGAAGGTAGCAGGACGAAGATAAAGTTCTTCTGATTCAAATTCACATGTCCACCTTCAATCATACAGTAGTTACATTCAAGTGCTGGCTGAAAATAACTTCTGCAGCTTTTAAGGTGGAAACAGTTAATGGTTGCACAGCTGAAGTGGTCCCCACTTCTAGGCTGTTGCAAGACTGTTGGTACATCATCAATAAGATGCAACTGTTTTTGCTAAATGGTTTCTTCATGGTTGTTTCGTTCAAGGTTGTTGCTAGTATGTTGCTACATGGTTGCTAGGTTGTTACTACTGTGTTGCTACATGGTTGCTTGGCTGTTGCTAGTGTGTTGCTACATGTTTTCTATGATGTCTCAGGTGGTTGCTCAGGTGTTGGTTGTTTGAGTGTTGCAGTGTATTTGTATAATTGTTACATTTGAAGGATGCCAAAACTGATGTGTGGAAATGTGGATGGTGCTTATTGCTGTCAGACGTTTTGGCATTCACACTGCAAATATAATATCATATACTTCAGACCACCTCTGAATATGGCTTGAGTGATTAGATTACAGTGCTCCAGTCATGATGTATCCTGTTTATAGCTGTACTTCGTTGACCCCCTGTGATCAGATAACCCAGAACACATATTAACGCTAGGTGTGAACAGGGTCTTAGACACCAAATGTTCAGCTTCAACCTCTATACTTCATCGAACAGAACACTGAACCAATTCACCTGTTGTAGCTGGGCAGACTGGGTAAAGTGAGTATGGCGATTGGTGATTAGCATCCTCATTATAAGAATGTCAGTGATGTAATGCCCCCCCCAGATGCTCTGAGCTAATGTTTAACCACAGCCGCTGAACCTCAGCATTCCTGAGCACCACTTCATTTCTCCCAACAATCAACAGCATCGCAAAGAGATCAAAAGCCAGAGAGACGGAAACAAATATGCAAATAATGTTTCATGTGCTGTGTAGTATGTCCTTTACTTTCTCTTCTTTTGTGAAAGTGATTTTCCCCTAAAATGCCACATAACGATTGATTAACCACATTTTAATGCAGGGACATACAGAGGCTGATTGATTGGTATTAATAGTACATCTCTAAATTAACTTTGTTTTTCATAATGTTCTATATACAGTATTTTTGTTGTGGCACTGCATTTAGACACTGTCAGTCTCTTTTTCTTTTACCAACAGTATTTCACTGAATTAATTTGTGACTTAAATGATTAATTGTAATCTGTGGTCATTATCTGGTCAGGTTTGAACTCCACTTCTGAAATATGATCAGTTATGGAAATCAATGTTATTAAAACATTATTCTTGATGTTCTACAGCTTTTATCAATTATTGTACTTATTTAAAGCAAGAGAAAAGAGATTCAGATTTAGAAATTATATATATATATGTGTGTGTGTGTGTGTGTGTGTGTGTGTGTGTGTGTGTGTGTGTGTGTGTTGGATTAAGTGAGGGGGTCTGAGTCTATTCAGCAGTGTCTGAGGGCTGCTATTGTGGTCTGGAGAGTGAGTGTCAATAAGGGGGCAATCAACCATAGGAGCAAAGAGAGGGAGGGCAGAGTGAGGGGACATTTCAGAGGGTCCATCACTCTCTCTCTTTCTGCTCTACCTGCATCAGATCCTCCTGAGCCCCCTTTCACCCCAGACAGGGGTCGAGGAGCAGTTGAGTGAGAGAGAGAGAGAGAGAAAGAGAGAGAGAGAGGTTTTGGGAAGCTGTAATGTTCAGTATGTAGAGTGAACACTGATCAGATTAATAGATCTGAACTGTAATCTAAAGCCCATGTTACATTACGGTGGTCTCCATGTTGGAGTAAATGGTTGGAGTACAGAAATCTTATCTAATACAGATCTCAACCTAAACTTGGATTACATTATACATCTATCATTCTGTTCAACTTTTACTCTCTGTTTTATTAGACTTACTCATCTAAAGACTCTGCTGATCAGTGCCGGAAGACAGCTATGCCCGCTAGGAATAAAAGAAATGAAAATCAGAATTAAAATGACAATAACAAATGAAATCAGAATAAAATTAAAATTAGAATCAGAAGTAATCAGAATTAAAATTAGAATCAATAACATCAGAATTAAAATTCGAATCAGAATTAAATCAGAATTAAAATTAGTATCAATAAAATCAGAATAAAATCTAAATTTAAATGTGAATAAGAATAAAATCAGAATTAAAATATTAATCAGGATTTAACTGATTTAGAATTAGTGGTATTGGATATCTGTACAGAAACAGAATGGACATCACCTCACACAAGAGACAGATTATCAGTGGGTTGGTGGGCAGAATGTAAACAGTTTTTCTTCATATATTGATTTGATGTTTTTTTGTCAGACAGTAATCTGATTCTAAATATTAAAAGTAAATCTGATAAAGTGCTGCTGATGTTGATGAAATTCATGTATATCAGTTTACTTTGTACATTATTTATATCACAGAAAGTATCAAAGCTTCAGAAAGTATCTCTCTCGCTCACACACACACACACACACACACACACACACACACACACACACACACACACACACACACACACTCTCTCTTTGCCCCATTACCCACAATCCAGCGTGACCAATTGTGCTTTGTCACCACTGTTCAGGTCATTCAGTATTGGGCAGAATCTTTCTCTCTCCCTCTCTCTCTCTCTCACACACACACACACACACACACCGCAGACTCTCTCTCAGCTGTCATCTGGGAGAAACATAAAGGGGGTGCAAGATACTTTTAGAGTACGCTAGCCCAGAAAAGAGCCACTCAGGCGAGAGAGAGAGAGAGAGAGAGAGAAAGACAGAGAGAGAGACGGAGAGAGAGAGAGTGACTGAAAGAGAGGACAAGTGAAAAAATTGACTAAAAGAATGTTATTGTTTTTTATATAAATGAACAATACAACATAAACTTATGCCATATAAAATTATTTTTACAGTTTAAAGAATGAATTCCTAATTTGTCACTTTAACTGAACTGAACTTCATATAAGATTATGGTTCTGTTAATATTTGATGCCTGAAAATCTCAACATTCAGTCAGTTTATATTGATTAAAAATACTTTACAATGTACTTTTATTTTTAAAATGATAAATGTCCACCTTATACACCGTTCACCTTAATATGAGTATGAGTATGTTCTCAGTTAACACCTGTACAGTCATCACTACACACAGAATCAGAGATAGAACCAGAATTTGAAGTTAGAGGTAGAATTAGAATAAAAATCAAAGTTAGGATTAGAATCAGAATCACAATCAAAATCAGAATTAGAACCAGAATTAGAAACAGAGTTTCAGTATTTGGATCAGATCACATATAAAGGTATATTTATTATATTAACAGAGACAGTATTATTAATTATAATTATTACGTGTATATCAAAATATTAATATAATAAATTAAATCAACATGTGAATATGTAATATATTTATGAGTTATAGTAAATGAGAATTTAACTATTTATTCTACATCAGTAAGGAAAGAGTACTTTGTTATGACTTCTCACTAACCAGTCATGGCTAGTACTACTGCTGATGCTAATCTTTGGCTTTTTTCAGCCACGTCTAGTCAGGTGTCCATATGTTAGTGTGTGTGTGACATATGTGTGTGTCCACAGTGGACTTAATGGACATTGAATGGACATTTTGCCACCTAGCAGTGCGCTAATTCTCCGTGTCCGATACAATAGCAGCAATTATATGCTAATCAATGCTCCCCTGTGTGTGTGTTTGTGTGTGTGTGTGTGAGAGAGAGAGTGTGTAGTACTGAGCATGGTTAGTCACGGCTTATTATCACACTATTACCACTGTCACGCTTTAAACTACACACACACACACACATACACACACACACACACACACACACACAGTCTGAGCGATAATAATCAGAATAATGCTAATGATGACCCCTGATGATGTTAACACTGCTGTAATGATGGGAGGAGTGATCTGTCTTTTACTTTAATTCCTGAATGACTTTCATATTAGTTTAATATCAGTTAATAAATCATTTATAGCTTTTGTTATCTAGGTTTAGTTTTAGAAATGATATAATAATAGTTGCATTAACTGGGTTACATTTTCTTACACACAAAGCTGTCTAGAAATAAAACATAGAAGTGTGGCTAAAATTGAGTAAAATCTAATACATTTCCATCAGAGTAGATCATGTTTGAGTGTTTTTGGTGAAAAAAGTGAAATTTCTTCATTTTGATTTTTCAGTTTGACAGATTTCTGCTGAAACTAACACAATATATTTTAGTACAAGAACCAAATTTTCATAATTTTATTACAGAAATTAAGCATATATTGAACAAAACAAATGATTTGGCTTATTGTAAGCATATTTTCACATGAAATATGAGTGTACAACATAACATTATGTAAAACAAGAATAAATGTAATTAGGATTTGATACAAATTGGACAGTTTTCAGTATGAATTCTTGAACACTTTTACATAAATTAGGTTTTTATAAGAAGGTTTACACACAAAATATGATAGAATTTTGACATATTCCAGATTTTCTTCTGTATTTTTAATCCTCCAAAGTGATTATTATACAAATTATACAAAGTATATGTTTTTATCTTATTTTTAGAGGCTCTGCTTTATTTTACTCCTCCAGAGTTTATCAAAAAGTGACCGAACCTCTGGCACACACACCCACATACAATTCACACACACAAAGCTGAGCTGGACCTGAATAGCTACTCTGACAAACAGATTGTTTTAAAATGAAGCTCAGTGCGCTAACGCCCCCCTCCACAACCCCCCACAAACACACCCCTTTACTGAAAAGACTCCTTTTGTTAACCTAATGTGCATTTACCAGTTGCTTTGGCCAGAGACATCTGCTGTGTGCAGCCAGTCAATATTGTGGAGGCCAGTTCAAAGCGGTCAGTTCATTATTTCTGTCACAGCTTCACAGACAGAGGCCGAGCGGCAGGACAATGCAGCCCTCATTAACGTTCACTTTATCAAAACGCCACTGCCCACTTTCACCTTCGGTCAGCACCCGTCTACCCCCCTCTTCACTATACACATCACTGACCCAACAGAACCAGCCTGTAGTGTTATATTCAAGAGGAGCTTTCTGCATCATTCAGTTACACAGATGCAGAGACTTATGTTAGAGTGGTGGTGGTGGGAACCAGATGTCTCAACACAAATCACTCCATTTTATTTACCATCTAAACCCACCATTTAAACTGCATGTGTGTTTAGTGTTGATGATAGTAAAATAGTGATATATCTGTAAACGTGTCTTCTTTGTTGAGGACTTTGCCATATAACGTCCTGCATGTATCCCTCCACCATCAGTAGATGTTAAAATCTTCTCAAAACAAATATATACATATAGACCCACTACTGAACCTGCATGTGTCTTCAGAGTGTTTATATGATGATGATGATGATGATAAAAACGTGATACATTTGAAATAAAATGTCTGTACAATGCCCTGCAAGTATCCCTCCACCATGAGGTTACACATAGTTTAAAATAATCTCAAAAGCACCACCACACATCAGTGTGTTTATAACTATCTGATATAATAAATGTTTCTGAGGAGCTTTAGAAACTTCAGACATCTGGTTACCATCAAAACCACTGTGAACTGTTCTGAGTCTACAATGAAGCGTTTCATACCAAACCAGCTCTGAGTCTTTAACATTTAGATTAGATTATATTTAACTTTTTGCCAATATGATTTGCACACAACAAAATTGGACTTTTGCATTTAACCCATCCGAGCATTGAAACACGCACAATAGTGAAGACACTGTGAACATGTGCATGAAGCAGTGCGCAGCCCAATCCATGGTGCCTGGGGAGCAGTTGGGGGTTAGGTGCCTTGCTCAAGGGAACTTCAGTCATGACCTGTCCGGGGATTGAATAAGCAACCTTCTGGTCACAAGACCAGAACCCTCACCACCAGACCACGGCTGCCCCATAATTAGAGGTACAGTGAAAGTAGCAGCCTTGTCTCTGGTTGGTTTAATTACACATTGTTTTTAAATTGATGGATTTAAAATAGACCTTTTATTTCACAGCTGTTAATGACTCACACATTAAAGAATATAAAGAATATAAAATGTATGAAGAAGCTTTACAGATTTAGGCAAAATAAGTTGTCACCATTGATGTGGTAATGCATAAAATCACAGACGTTTGTGCATGAATTACTTTCATTTACACCATTATATAATTACATTTAACAGAAAAGTCTAATCATTGTTATAAAGAGGAAATAAAGTAGAGCAGAAGGTGGACTTATGCACAGAATTATATATTGGTATTTAAATGTGGTTCATATATCTAATATTTCTCATTATAAACCTTTATTGTATTACATGAACATTTCTGGTTTATTTTAATGTTTAAAATAATTTGATCAGATTTTCATATCAGTAGATAACTTTGCTTGTTTAAAAAATTAAAAGAAAATGATCAGTTGAGGAAGAGCATTTCATTTTATAAAGTCACTGTATGTAAGTAAATGAATGTAGAAATAGGCTGAACAGTCATTTTTAATCCTAACTGTGTGGGCTTATTTTTTTTTACTTTTCTTTTGGTCTTTCTTTATGAGAAACAGGAAACGAAACATTAGTTATTGTCATTTTTGCCTCTTTGGTGTCTCTCTCTGTCTCGCCTCATTGAGTTATAAATCTATGCATCACATTTAACCGTAAAACCATCGATTTTAACATTATAAAACATTTGGCCACCTCTGGCCTTTAGGAAAGTCAATTGATCCTTTCATCAGCCATAATGCAGGCCTATTAGTATGGGCTATGCATGCATATGCAGAAAGATCATAGCACCCACTCTCCACATGGCTCTCTCGCCCAGAGAGAGAGAGGCTAATTGGTGTTTAATGTATGGATGCTGTTTAAAGGGAATAAACAGAAGCTCTGGGTTTGACCCATGTGGCATTTTGTAAAGAGGCCTCAGCCACACCCCTCTGAATGAATTTGCCTAAATCACTCCCTCCAGAGGCCTGCTGGATAATGTACCAGCCGAAGCCTGGTAAACTGTTTAGTTAACAATGCCATATAAAGGAGAAAGAGAAAGAAAAAGAGGAGGAAGGCAAGGAGCCGGGGGAGCGTGCTGAATGCCAAACAGTCAGTGGGAGTGTCCATCTTTTTATTTCCTTTTTTTATTCGAGAGAAAGAGAGAGAGAGAGAGAATGAGAGAGCACAGAGACACCCAAGAACTCATCATAATCACACACACACTGGTTTGTTTTTTATACTTTGTTAGAACTTGTCTATGTCCATATGTATTATATACGTTTTAGCTCCACTGACCATACAGGTGCACTTCATAGTTCTACAATTACAGACTGTAGTCCATCTCTTTCTCTGTATACTGCAGTGACACTGATGTGGTGGTGGTGGCTTTAACAATAATAATGTGATCTTCTCTAAACTTGTGAATGCACATGTTCTACTGTTCAGTGTTTCAGTACCTTTTGCACAATTTGCTGTTCTCTAACAAGGAGCTTAACAGCAAAATCCACAACGGCAGTTTGATCAGTGAATCGACCAATAAATGTCTTGGTTCAATTAGATTTGGTATTTAAACAGTCCCCCTCATCATGCTACTCACATTTGGACATGACACCAAAACATCACCTAACAGTTGATCAACAGCACCTCACCATTGTGAAGCTTCAAACAGGATATTCTCAGACAGAAGTGAGCACTGAGCTTAGAGTGTCACAGAGTGTCATCAGCAAGTTATAACAGAGATACAGAGAGACTGGAAGAGTCACAGAAAGGCATAGAAGTGGACGTCCTTCGAACACATCCCACACTGATGACTGCTTCATGGTGAACAGTGCCCTGTGGAACCAGGTGATGAATGCCACACAACTCCAGGCACATTTAAGGGAGGTGAGAGGCCTATTGGACCTCAGTGTTGTATACTGATGGAAGTCGATTCACGCTGAAAACAAATGATTGCTGCACACGATGAAGAGCATGAGACGTCATTTTCAAGCTGTAATTGATGCTCAAGGGCACATGACACATTATTGAGACATTGGCATAGTTTGTTGGGGTTTACCCATCACTGTTGTTTGCTTTTGTTTCAATAAATAGTTTGAGAGGAAATCACCACTGCATGCTTCTACTTAAATGCCCCACTTTCATATGACATCACTGTAGTGTGAACTTTTTACATTTTCTATATATGTGACCCAAAAGCCAAATATCCTTAACTTTGTGTGTGTTTTTGTACGTAGTGCATTTATAATCTTGAAAGTGTATGAAAACACACACACACACACACACACACACACACACCACAGACCTCCACCCCAGTCACACCAGTCTGCGTTTAGTCACACCACCTGCTTTGCCTATTTGTCAGATACTCACATACATACACAGACCATGACAGCACGACAGACGGTGACAACCCCCCCTCCTTCCCCCCCCCCCTTTATAACTGTCCTCTCTCTTCTTTCCTTTTTTCTCTCGTCCACTCCGCCCTGACTGCTCCACTCAATGGAAGATGACAGCAAAGATGGAGCAGCCATCAGGCCCTAAATGAAGTAATCAATAAAGAGAAGAACATCAGAGAGAGAGAGAGAGAGAGAGAGAGAGAGAGAGAGAGAGAGACAGAGAGAGAGAGCACAGAGACACCCGAGACTCATCATCACACACACACTGGTTTGTTTTTTATACTTTGTTAGAACTTGTCTATGTCCATATGTATTATATACGTTTTAGCTCCACTGACCATACAGGTGCACTTCATAGTTCTACAATTACAGACTGTAGTCCATCTCTTTCTCTGTATACTGCAGTGACACTGATGTGGTGGTGGTGTGTTACACTGTAAGCCTGGATAAGTTGAACTTACTTAAAAAACTCAAACTCACTAAAGAGTCTGTCTGTCTCTGTACCTCAAACCCACTAAAGACACAGTCTGTCTGTCTGTCTGTCTCTGTACCTCAAACCCACTAAAGACACAGTCTGTCTGTCTTTTCTGTACCTCAAACTCACTAAAGACACAGTCTGTCTGTCTCTGTACCTTAAACTCACTAAAGAGTCTGTCTGTCTCTGTACCTCAAACCCACTAAAGACACAGTCTGTCTGTCTGTCTGTCTGTCTGTCTCTGTACCTCAAACCCACTAAATACACTGTTTGTCTGTCTGTCTGTCTGTCTCTGTACCTCAAACTCACTAAAGACACAGTCTGTCTGTCTGTCTGTCTCTGTACCTCAAACCCACTAAAGACAGTCTGTCTGTCGGTCTCTGTACCTCAAACCCACTAAAGACACAGTCTGTCTGTCTGTCTGTCTCTGTACCTCAAACCCACTAAAAACACTGTTTGTCTGTCTGTCTGTCTGTCTCTGTACCTCAAACTCACTAAAGACACTGTCTGTCTGTCTGTCTGTCTGTCTCTGTACCTCAAACTCACTAAAGACACTGTCTGTCTGTCTGTCTCTGTACCTTAAACTCACTAAAGACACTGTCTGTCTGTCTCTGTACCTTAAACTCACTAAAGACACTGTCTGTCTGTCTCTGTACCTCAAACTCACTAAAGACACAGTCTGTCTGTCTGTCTCTGTACCTTAAACTCACTAAAGACACTGTCTGTCTGTCTCTGTACCTCAAACTCACTAAAGACACTGTCTTGTCTGTCTGTCTCTGTACCTTAAACTCACTAAAGACACTGTCTGTCTGTCTCTTTACATTAAACTCACTAAAGACACTGTGTCTGTCTCTGTACCTCAAACTCACTAAAGACGCTGTCTGTCTGTCTGTCTCTGTACCTCAAACTCACTAAAGACACTGTCTGTCTGTCTCTGTACCTTAAACTCACTAAAGACTCTGTCTGTCTCTGTACCTCAAACTCACTAAAGACACTGTCTGTCTGTCTGTCTCTGTACCTCAAACTCACTAAAGACACTGTCTGTCTGTCTGTCTCTGTACCTTAAACTCACTAAAGACACTGTCTGTC
>BRDA01007231.1:0-16606 GCA_036984385.1 Crenuchus spilurus
ATATAAACACATACACGCTGACACACACACACGCACATATAAACTAAGACATCATAGATTTCACATGACAGGGTTTACTAATTACCATCTAATAAATCTACTAAAAGTGAACACACCAGTCAGTTGTAGCAAAGTGTAAAACCATCATCATGGGCAAAGGATGTGATTTGACTGATGTCCAAAAAGGCATTATATTAGGGTATAGACTGAAGGGTGATAGCATCTCAGATACCACTAAGTTCAGTATACATTTTAAAATGTATCTTTTTAACCACATTTTAATTAATATGTGGTTGACATATGTCTGCTTTTTGTATTATTTTACTTCACAATTATTTTGTTTGTATTACTTTTCCTTCGTTGGGGGGAAAAGTAACCTAGTCATTAAATTAAATACAGTTGTCATTTCATTTCATTTTTAATTCTTCATTGTTTCTGTTCTAGTCTTTCCTTTCCTTCTATGCTTTTTAAAATTGTATTATATTCTTCAGCTGTAAAGCACTTTGAGATGCTTTGTGTATGAACAGTGCTCTATAAATAATAATAAAAAATATATATAATATAATATATAATATAAATTATTAATAATTAACTATTAATATATTAATATAAATAATATTTTATTTATTCTATGTGCACTTCATTTACATGTATTACTTTTAAAAACGAAGTCTTCAGTCTTCAGTCTACAGACAATACAGACAATTAAGGACTTTTATCTTATAAAGCTGACACGCCCTCTGCAGGTGACGCGGAGAAGTGCAGCAGAGGTCAGCTGACCGGTTGTGAGCTGAATCACATGACGAGTAGAAGGGCTTCAGGAGTAGGAAGCATTTGCCCCAAAACAGTGTTGTAAACGTACATTTTCTGCATTACATTTGGTAAGTGCGCAATTTTCTGCTGCATAACATTATTTTAAATGCGTTTTTAGGTTGCTTTTGTGTTTGTAGAGCGTGTTTGACCTTGTAACTGTGTTTAGTCAGTATTATTACTTCATACATCTGCAGGTTTATAAGCTTAAATCACTATTTGTTTGTATCTACACAACATTATTCTGTTTTTGTTATTATGTCCACAGCTTTCATATCTATATATTCTTATAGCTTAGGTCTGTATCGTCCATAACATTAACACTACCTCCTTGTATCTCCAAACATTGTCCATTTGACAATGACCATATAGGTGCATTTTGTACTTATACAATTACAGACTGTAGTCCATCTGTTTCTCTGTATACTCTGTCAGCCATTTTCACACTCTTCTTCAATGGTCAGGGCAATCACAGGACCACCACAGAGCAGGTGGATCATTCTCAGTGACAGTGACGTGGTGGTGTGTTAGTGTGTATATAAATGGATCAGACACAGCAGAGTTGCTGGAGATTTTAAACGATTTGTCCACTCACTGTCCACTTAAATGGTCAGTGTACAACAAATGGGCAATGAGTGGAAATACATTACCAGTTAAAAGTTTGGACTCACCTTCTTATTCAGTGTTTTTCTTTTTTTCTACCTACATTGTAAATTAATACTGAAGTCATCCAGACTATGAAGGAACACATAAGGAATCATGTAGTGTTATGGCTGATCTGTCTATACACATAGTATTTTGTTTATTTGTGGTTCACAAAAGGGCTAATGCTAGCCCTGAATTGGCATTATCTGTGTATATATTGTTCTATCCTTCTGTTGTTTATGTTGTATTATCTATGAAGAGGTTCTGTGACTACCTACTGTATCTAGTACTGAATTAGTTCTGTGCTCACCTCATACTGAAGAAGTTCTGTAGTAGTAGTTATGTGACTATCTAGGTCTGAAGAGGTTCTCTGACTATCTAGCAGTGAATAGGTTCTGTTAGTATCTAGCAGTGAAGAGGTTCTGTGGTTATCTAGTACTGAAGATGTTCTGTGACTTAATAGGTTGTTTGACAAGTACTCTTGAGGTTCTGTGAGTTCTGTGACTGGTACTTAAGTGGTTTTGTGACGATGTGCTGTGACTAGCACTGAAGTGGTTCTGTGACTAGTACTGAAGAGGTTCTGTGACGTATCTAGCACTGAAAATGTTCTGTGTTTGAACATGTTTTACTGCTCATTGTCCTGCAGGAACATGTGAGAATGGCGTCTGCTGTGGAGAGGACTGATGATCTGGTGAGGGAGTATTTGATCTACAGAGGCTTCACCAGCACCCTCAAACACCTGGATGTAGAAATCAAAACTGATAAGGAGAAAGGCTTTCGGGTACACACATCTACGATACCTTATATCTAGTCTAAATATTTAAATATCTAGTCTCCTATTTCTCATTCTGAGACTGTTAAAGACAATGATGCGTTTTGAGTTTATAGTAGTGCTGGGCGATAAAACAATATAGATTTTTTTTACGATAAGTTTTCCCTCGACGATAATAAGCTGGGACAATAGAATCCGATAAGCATTATTAACGTTCGTTTCCATTTTACGTCTAAGCAGCTTGACAATGAGTTCAGAAGTCTAATACTGCTGCTTGTTAGCTCCTCCTCACCAGCGCCGCCAGAATACACTGTTGTGTTTAAGACAAGCTGTGATTGGCCGGGCGAGAGAGCACGAGGTCGCTGTGTGCTCGTCTATTTGTGTGAGAAGGAGAATGAGGGGGGGCTCGCTGTGTGTGTGTGTGTGTGTCAGCCGAAGTGCTAGCATTAGCATATTAGCTTGGCTCTCTAGCCTGTTATTTTGGAGTGGCTGCGGCCGACAGCAATCATTGTAAGTTTCAACAACAAAGCGACGACTGTAAACGTCTTTCTCGTCCATCCTTTCAACGTGTCCAGCCGGACGCTACAATATTATGTTCTGGCAATAAACATTTTAATATTTTAAATAGTAACATTTCATGTATTTAGTCTGATGTCTTTAGAAAGATGTTGTTTAAAACTATGACAGTGTTAGAAAATTTAATATTGTGATAATTATCAAGATTGATTAATATAGAAAAATTTATTGTGATAAAAAGTTTTGGCCATATCGCCCAGCTCTAGTTTATAGCCAGAGTACTGACTTGGTATCAACTGTCATTTTACTACACTTGGTATTGGTATAAAATCTAAATTCTGGTATTGTGACAACCTTGCTTGGTTCTTTGAAAGAGAGTCCCTGCTTATTAATGTTCTGACTTCAGTTATGCATAGAATTGGTGGAGCAGCAAGGTAGTAGCACATTTTTTTTAAATTACAGGTGGACAAAATAATTGACCAGCTCCAGCAGCTTATTCAAAGCTTTGACCTGGCCGGATTGAAGGACTACTGGGGCTATCTGGACCGCAGACTGTTCTGCAGGTTGGAGGATGTCTACAGACCCACAGTCCACAAGTTGAGGACCAGCCTTTTTCGTTATTACCTTGTGCACACTGTACAGGTAAGCCACTGAGTGAGACTTTGGCCTCTTTTCCCCTTAAAAAATGTTTGTCTGATATCATTATGGCTCACAATTAGTGAATGTTAATATTTAGTAAATTATTTTGTAATTACCACAGTTGACCCAATAACCTAAGCCTTGTTATAACCTAATGTTACGGTGCCGAGGCTTGTTTTACGCGAGCCCAGGCTTCTTTATAACCTAATGTTAAGATAAACTGCCAGCATTTAGCTAGCATTAAGCAACAAGCCCAGGCTTATTCTGCACTACAGTTGGCTTAATAAGCTAAGCTTATTTTATAACCTAATGTTACTTCACCAGCACTTAGCTACCCTTTTAGCACAAGCCCAGGCTTCTTTTACACAAGCCGAGGCTCCTTCCAGGCAAGCAGATTTTCTTTTGCAGGAATTGCCACAGCTTTAATTATAATTCACTACATTGTGTAAAATAACTAAACACATAAATAAACAAATGTCACTTTCCAAAGCCAGGCAAGATTTATATGACAAATTGTTAAGCATGTAGGAGACATATTTTTTCACTCTGCTTGTGAATCGCAGTCTGTTCACAGTCAATAGAATTAATGTAGAGTTTGTTTCTTTCTCCGTCTCAGATGAAGAATCAGGAGAAGACTCAGGAATTTTTCCTGAAGCAGGCGGCTGAGCTGCAGGGACAGGCAGAGTGGCGGGATTGGTTCGTTTTGCCCTTCGTCCCTGCACCGGAGCAGAATCCAGCCTTTTCTCCGTATTTTTCCCGCCAGTGGGCTGACACGTTCCTCGTTTCTCTCCACAACTTTCTCAGCGTTCTTTTCCAGTGCATGCATATCCTTACAACAGCTCAACTGAACTGTACTTAGAGACTGTTGATCATTCTTAAACTTTATCAGTGGTTAGTTTCTGGTCACAGAGCTGCTATTGTCTCGATATTTTTGGCTGCTGGCCTACACACTGCAAAAATGACATTTTAGCAAGTAAAAGCATTTTAAAATTAGTCTATATACAGTGGGTCCAGAAAGTATTCATACCCCTTGAACTTTTTCACATTTTGTCACTTTACAACCACAAAGGTAAATGTATTTTATTGAGATTTTAAGTGATGGACCAACACAACGTACCACATAATTGTGAAGTGGAATGAAAATGATACATGGTTTTCAAAATTCTAATCAAATAAAAATCTTCAAAGTGTGACGTTCAAAAATATTCAACCCCTGTACTCTGATACCTCTAAACAAAATCCAGTGCAATCAACTGCCTTCAGAAGTCATTTAATTAGATAATAGAGTCCAGCTGTGTGTAATTTAGTCTCAGTATAAATACACCTGTTCTGTGAAGGCCTCAGTGGTTTGTTAGAGAACACTAGTGAATTGAACTGCAAACCTACCAAGACATGGCCGTCCACCTAAACTGACAGATCGAGCAAGGAGAGCACTGGTCAGAGACACAGCCAAGAGGCACATGGTCACTCTATAGCTATAAGTCTGCACTCCACAAATCTGGCCTTTATGAAAAAGTGGCAAGAAGAAAACTATTGTTGAAAGAAAGACATAAGAAGTGCTGTTTACAGTTTGCCAGAAGCCATGTAGGCTTGTAAACAGCACTTCACAGAACAGGTGTATTTATACTGAGACTAAATTACACACAGCTGGACTCTATTAACTAATTAAGTGACTTCTGAAGGTAATTGATTGCACTGGATTTTGTTTAGAGGTATCAGAGTACAGGGGGGTGAATACTTTTGCACGTCACACTTTTAAGATTTTTATTTGATTAGAATTTTTAAAACCATGTATCATTTTCATTCCACTTCACGATTATGTGGTACGTTGTGTTGGTCCATCACTTAAAATCTCAATGAAATACATTTAAGTTTGTGGTTGTAAGGTGACAAAATGTGAAAAAGTTCAAGGGCTATGAATACTTTTGCAAGCCACTGTATATATATATATATATATAGAATACTTCTCATTTACAATAGACATTTACACTACATTTAAGATGATTTCACTTGCTAAGATGTCATTTTTTTTGCAGTGCTATCAGTCTTAACATAAAGATTCCAGGTGTGATACACTCTTATCAGCAACACACACGCTGATCTCATGATTCTACCATTTTGTTCCATGTATTCAAGACTTCAGACAATGGATGAGGTGCAACCTTTTAAAATTAAGGACTGATAAATGTGTAATTTTACCCATTGGTCGTAAGAGTAGTCTTTCAAATTTGACTGATTTTAGTCTCAACTTGGATGATGTAACTGTAAAAACTTCAGATAATGCCAGATTAATCTCTTGTATCATCCCATATAATCTCTTACTAACTTACAAATCTCCTACCTGGCTAAGCTTCTGCATCCTTACTGTCCTTCACGAACACTTAGGCCCTCTAATTCTGATCTTTTGATTGTCCGTAAGTTCAAAATGGTAACAGCGGGGGGGCAGGTGCTTCAGTGTCATGGCCCAAACTGTGGAACAGCTAACTTTAATCTATCAGAACCTGCCCCACTCTATCTTCCTTCAAGACTCAGCTTAAAACATATTTTTTTAATCTTTCTCCTCTTCTCTATTGTTTTTCTGCTCAGTGATCCCCCCATAAAGCATCCTTTGGTTTGAGAAAGGTGCTATATAAATAATAATAATAATAATTATTATTATTATTACCAATGTCAGAATCACTGCTGTAGTGAGAGTGGTCCACTCCACAAATAGTATCTGGACAGAAATGTTTCTGTGCTCAGAAGCTAACCTATAATGAATGTGTTAGAGAAGGCTGATAAACTGCAGTGATGGATGAGCTACAGACTATTTATTATAGATATTAAGTGGATCTCATAATAGTGAATAGTGATATCATTCACATTCTGTATTAGTTACACAAGTATTCGTCATAAAATGTGGGATATAAAATGTTCCATGTTTTGTACGTTCAATGGTAATGTCAAGTGTAGGCTGCTCCCATGTTGGAATGATGGTACACTTCCATAAAGTTCCTTAATGTTCACACCCCAGCCAGTCCTCCTGAGGTTTGACGCTGAAGTGCAGAGGACCACCAGCATTCAGGAAGAGAGTGAACAGCTGCGGCAGATGGTGAAGAATTTTAACACTCATACATTCAGCATACGCCCAGCACATACTGATCAGCCACAACATTAAAACCTGCTAAATTTGCTAAGGATACATTCACATTACAAGCCTCATTACTCGATTCCCATTTGATGGCATATTTGTACAGGGTTGCCAGGCATGCAAAAATGCAGTTCAGTGGCAGGATGCAGGGTTTTTGGGGTATTTCTAAAGATTAGAAGAAGATTTTACTTATTAAAGCTTCTTAAAATGCCTTTGATTAGATGTTGATTGACTTTAGATGTTGGACCAGTGTCAGCTTGTGTAGGATCTGGCAACCCTGTATTAGTGAGGCTGTTTGTAATAAAACTGGTAAAACAGACTTGTTAGTAGCTGATGTGTGATGATGTTTTGCTCAGGAGGACAGTAAACACCTGGTGGTACATGATCAGGTGGAGAAGGTGAATAAAAGCCATATGACAGTTTTAGCAGCTGTGTGTGTACACAGGAGAGAAGTCAGCACTGGTTTAGCACTAAGCGCTGTAGGTACTGAACACTGCAGAACAGGATTACCCACAAGCCTTACTGCTTCAGAGATGCTTCAGCCCAGCCGTTTGGCCATAGACATTTTAACCATGTCACAATGTCTCAGGTCTACATGCTTGCATATTTTCCTCCAGTATTTAACACCTTTATGTGGACTGATTCTTACCATTTATCTCATAGGTCCCGAGTGGCTTAGCGGGCAAAGACGCTACCACTATGACCCGAGGATCCCAGTCATGCTGTTTGCCATCAACAGCCGGGGCCCAAGAGAGCAAAAAATTGGCAGAGCTCTCTCTGGGCGGGTAGATGATGGTCTCACTCTCCCTATCACTTTCACATTGCAATGTCCGCTGGCTCAGGCGTCTACTGATTGGTCCAATCGGAGCTGTGTGCCTTCCTCCGAGCGCGTTAGGCTCTCCAGTGAAGGTGCATCACACAACGGAGGAGGCTTGTGCTTGCCTGCACCCTCCTAGAGTCAGGGACATTGCAAAAGTGATGGGGAGAGGCCTAACGGAGGGGGTGGGGTAACTGGCTACCACTACATTGGGAAGGGGATAAAAATGGCAAAAACCTAGAAATAAATTATTTTAAAAAAAAATAAATAAAAAAAATCTATCTATCTATCTATCTATCTATCTATCTATCTATCTATCTATCTATCTATCTATCTATCTATCTATCTATCTATCTATCTATCTATCTGACATTCACCATTGTTGGTAAGATGTTATTCCCTTCATCTGTCAGTGGTGTTAATGTTGTGGCTGATTGTTGTATATTTCAATTAATATGCCTGTGTATATAAAAAAAATAGTATGTTGTGGAAAAAGTTTATTTTTGGTCAGAATTTAATTCAGAACAATAAACTCTCACATATTTTATATTAATGACAGATAACGTTAGATATTTCAAGCCTTTTTTGTTTTAGTGTGGCTTATAGCTTATGATTTGGCTAATCAAGCACAGTAATCATCTAGTCATTAGTAGTTTTGATACTGTGGGCAGCTGCTGGAAAAGGAAATGAACATCTCCATAAAGTTTGTCAGCAGATGGAAGCATGAAGTGCTCTAAGATCTCCTGGTAGGTGTTGACACTGGACTTGATAAAACACAGTGGACCAACACCAGCAGATGACATGTCACCTCAAACTATCACAGAAACTTCACACTGGACTTCAGACACCTTGTGTTCTGTGTCTCTACACTCTTCCTCCAAGACCTTGATTTAAAAAACGAAATGCAAAACTGACTTTCATCTAAAAAGAGGACAGAAGTAAGACCCTTCTGATGTCTCTGGTTCAGGAGTGTTGATATATTAATGTAGACGTTGTAACTCTGAGAGATACACAGTATTTATACTGTTTATAGTCATTTACTCAAACTCACAATTAAATATTCTATATATAATATACAATATTGTCACACTGTGTTATAAATATAACGTATATGATTTTGAATAAAATTGAGTAAAAATCAACTTTTTTCACAATATTCTAATTATAGATTCATAACACTGTACCCGTGTTGCTAACATTTGATGCTTCTGCTCTGACTTTCAGTTGTTTGCTCTTCAAGGAGAATCAAAAGTCAAGAAATCTGAGGAAGTGGTCCATCACAAACTGCCTGCTTACGTCCAGCACATGGACAGACTGGGAGACACAGAGCTGTGAGGGCAACTTTTGGAATGGGACGACTTTATTTGTTGGGATAGGGGTTAACTTTACTATATCTTAACTACAGAAAAGGCTTCTTGTTTCAGCCTTTGTAAATATTTTAACTTATGATGCAATTGGAACTAACCATCTTTGAATAGGGAATAAAAAACTTGAATTTTTTTTCTCCTTACAGTCTTTTTTTACTGCTTGCTTTTTTCCACTTACTCTGTTTTCTCTTTCACTGAGCCTTTCTGCTCAATCCTCATGTCTACTGGTTGACACAACATTAAGCTTAGTCTTGGACTGGATCCATTTCAGCTGTGTTTTCAGCCGTATCTGGGCTATAACACTTAGTTTACATCATTAGCTGCTAACATTATATATTCTATATATATATGTAAATAGACACACAAGACATTTTGATGAGAAATGTGTTGAGGTAGCAATGGTTCCTCATACAATTTCCCAAAGTGGACATTTTCTCCTATTTAAGGTCACAAGACAAGGCCTTATTCTTTCAATAAGATATTGAGTTATTCATCCAGAGGCTTACAGTTGGTGGTATCAGTAATGGAAGAATGGGAAGTTGGCAGTGACTGTTGTTTTTGCATGCTTAGACAATGAAGAGTGTGTATGTGGTATGTTTGTCGTCACACAGAGACCTGGTGTCGAGCCAACGCGTTGCTAACCCCACCACCCCGTCCAGAAACTTTTTCTCCACCTTCCTGCCCCAGGGTAGGAGAGCCCCCATCCGAATGCCTCAGGGCCCATCTAGTTCACCCACTCAGAGCGCTCTCGGGAGAAAGGACACCACAGCCAATCAGGTGAGAGTCTGAGTCTTGAAACCAACCAACCTGCTGTATTTGAGCCTTGTATCTGCTGGTATTGAGGTCTGTCTTTAGCCTTTAAAATACTGTTCAGAAGTGATGCAAATTTTCATGCTCTTAAGAAAACTAACAGTGTCAGTAAACCTTTATAGGGCAGTGGTCTGTAATGTTTGTTTATTTGAACTCCAGCTCAGTTTAGAGCTGCTGAGTAATGATGGACAGGAAGCAGGAGGGCTGATAAGTTCATTTACATTTTAGGCTTGTTCTTTACACTGAGACAATTAAATCTTTAATTACAATAATTTATTTGACACATAATGATTAGACGAGACATGTTTGGAGTCTAAATTTAACTTCTTTTGTTTAGAACCAGAGCCGTAAACATTGCATATGAACACTTGAACTCCGTAGTCACCAAAATAGTCCTTTCTGTCAAAACATACCATCAAAAAGTATCTCAACCCAGCTAAGGTGCCGACACTATGACCAGAGGATCACAAGTTCGAATCCTGGTCATGCTGTCTGGGCCCAAGAGAGCAAAAATTGGCAGTACTCTCTCTGGGTGGGTAGATGGTGCTCTCACTCACCCTATCACTCACACATTGCAATGTCCGCTGGTTCGGACATCTACTGATTGGTCCATTCGAAACTAGAGACCCTGCACTTTCCTCCGAGCACGTTGCTTTCCCAGTGATGGTGTATCAAGCAGTAGTTCGAAAAGAGGCGGTGGCTGTATTGCACACAACAGAGGAGGTGTGTACATGTCTTCACCCTCCTAGAGTCAGGGACATTGCAAAGTGATGGGGAGAGCCACTAATGGGTTGGGTTAATTGGCGAATACCACATTGAGAAAGGGAGAAAATTGGCCAAAATTTATATATAAAAAAAGTCTCTCAACCCACTTAAACAACATCAAGATCTTATGGCAGAGTATGGCTGAATGAAACCTCACCACTAAAGACAGCAGAAGACGATCTGGGATTGGAGTTATTTCTTAAAGCTCACTGTGTTTTAAACCACACTGACTGGTCTGTGATTCACTCATTAAGATCTGGATGCAGTTTAAGTGGGCTGAGAAATGTTTTAGTGATGTTTTTTTGATGGAAGCATCTGGGCTGACTATTGAGTCACTTGAATTAAACATATAAGTATTTGTTGCTTGTTTTAAGTCATTTTATTAAGTAAAATGATTTTACTATATTGGCAGATAATTTTGCTTGTTTAAAGCATTTGTCTTATATATAGTGAGAATTTTACTTAGTAAAATGACATAAAACAAGTTTTAAGTTAAATGGTCTTATAAAAAGCTTGCGACATTCTCAACATGAGAGGTATCAGACATTTAGTCTAGATTTAAGATGATTTCACTTGCTAAGATGTCATTTTTAGCCTTGCATCTAAACTATAGTAACATCTAAACATGTCTTGGCTGACTGATTTCATCTGAAGGAAGTGTAACCCTTCCTATAACGTGTACAGTAGACTTACCAACCATGCCAGAAACATGCCCAGAGGCTTTGACAATTGCTCTCCAGTTAAAAAAACTAAAAAACTTTTATTACTTTGTAGTCCCTGAAGGTTAAGGACCCTACAGCCTCAAAGGATCCCAAGACCACTGTATCTGTGGAGCCGAGCACCGGTCATGTCAGACAGAAGCGACAGATGGACCACGAGAAGGAGAGGAAAGAACTTTTCTCCAAACAGCCGACACAGGTCAAACAAGCATTATGTTGATTTCAGGTCATGACATTGATGATGTAAGAGTTAAGATGGGTTCGTGGCAATCAGAGCTTCCTAAGCATGATGCTGTTGCTAAGTCTTTCTTTTAATTCGGTAAAGCCTGAAGTATCTAATGATGGCCTGAAAACTCTTTATAACTGGCATGTTTATTTGACAGAAAACCCAAAAACAGAAATTAAATAACACATTGCTTATAAGTTATATTTTGTATCATATTTGATACATCAATAATCTATTGATCTATTCCTCACTTTTTTGAAACTCAGTTATCTTGATATTTTTTTTTGTTTAATTCTGCAAATCTTCTGGTGTATGCAGTGCCACCATGGGGGAAAAGACATGATTTTTTAAATTACATTGTAATAATTTGAATAACCACCCTTGGCTCAGAGTGTTCAATGGTGATCCCTGACACATTCCTGTTCACTGTAGAGGTTAACTGGTCCACTGTGGTGTGTCATTTGCTTTGTACCACTCAGAGCTGTGGATCTCCTCTGCCTGTGGGGCACCACTGAGAGACTCTCAATGTATGAGAAGTCCATTCTCAATTCACCTTCACTATGGCAGCTCTAGAACATCTCACAAAGTGGTTTCTGAGATGCTACCACCACCATGTTTCACTGTATGGAGTTGGTGCTCCCGCCGGCGGGGACAAAACTGAAATTCTGCCAAAACACTTATATAACTCTGCAAGATTTTATCCTAGAAACAAAACAAAACATACTCCGGAAACCGTAAAAGGTCTACTTTTATATTTTTAGATATTTGTGACAGAGCTTAAATAACCAGAGACACATTTTTGAGAGCGACCCAGACAGCTGCACATTTTTCCCACCAAATAACGCAATCTGTCATTCATATGATAATGACATGGTAATTCCGGACATACCATTGGTGGATTACCAGCCATGGAATGAGTAGAATGTGAACATGAACAAAGACATCTCACCTCACACTTATCTCATAAATATTCAATCTAGGAACCACTGAATGAGTGAAACACATCACATTTGTTTAGAAATAAAACCACATACAATCTCTAAACTCTGTAATGACCAGTGTGTAGCCAACACCTCTGTTTATTCAGTTCAGAGCTCAAAAGTCTTTGCTATAAAGGTTTAGAATGTGTTTCTTCTGAAAATAGGATTTTAGAAAGTCTAAGTTTAGTGCAGATTTAATCAAAATATGGATTTATGACACTTACTCTCAAATTTGATACACTTGGCTTTTTAGAGTTTAATCTTAATATGTGTATGTACAGAGTTCTGACAAGAAAGCTGAGAGTTCGGATACTGAGGCTCAGCCCGAGAGTGACCTGACGGACTCTCCCACTAATCAGGCGAGAGTTAGCAGTGAAGCAGGTGGTGCAGGGGTGGAGCAACCATTCATCAAGCTCAGTCAGGAGGAGTATGCAGAACATCACTCGTCCATCATGCACTGCAGGTACGTGATAGACAGTCTGAATTATGTCTGATGTTATTAGCACTGGATATTTTATTTAGCTTCTGGCCTTTTTCTCCCCAAAGTGGGGTCATCTGACATCACAGCTGCTGCTGGTGTGTCAAGTAGATAAATGGATTTTTGAGTCAAATGCGATAACTGATAAATAACAACTGATTGCCAAATTTACAATACAAAAAAAATTTAAACAGACTTTTTTAAATGTAAATAATTCATCTTAATTCCCCACTATTTTATGACCGTATGCTAACTGTACATGCTAAAATCAGGACAGGAAATTTTCATCAGTAATTTCAGTATAAGTCCGGTAACCTTAATTTAGTTTTTCAGTTTACTGGCAAACAATGTATCTGCCACCAATATATCGTGCACCCATAGTGTTTTAAAGATGCAGACACGCTCAGCAGAAATTAATATTAAAACAGCTTTGTGAGTTAATGATAAAATATGGTTTTGTCTGTTTGTTAAACAGGGTGGACTGTTCCGGAAGAAGAGTGGCCAGTCTGGATGTGGACGGTGTAGTGAAAGTCTGGTCCTTCAACCCAATCATGCAGACCAAAGCCACCATCATGTCCAAATCTCCTCTACTCTCACTGGAGTGGGCCACCAAACCAGACCGACTGGTGAGAGATGACTGACTTCTGATTTTTTGTTTTTCTTTCCTACATTTTTCTGACGAGGTCTGTTATTCATGTCTTGTATGGTCAGTTCAATATCTGGTTTGAATGTGAAATTTTCTGCACAGTGTTTGCGATTGACCGATATGGATTTTTCAATGGCAGAAGCTGATATTTGTCCTTGGTTATTAGGGATGGGCGATATGTTATCATGTGCGATATACCGTCAAAGAAACTCCCCACGGTAATTTGTCATCTCGCGATAAAAACGATAAATTTAAGAGGTCTGCACGGGACTGATTTATTAGTCCCGCTCCCGCTTGTTTTCGCCCCGCTCCCGCAATAAAATCGTCATATTTGGTCCTTTTCCCACCCCCGCCCGCCACATAAACGCGTCCACCCGCTACCGCCCGCAATCCTCACGGAGGGGGCGGAGCGTTCGCGCGCACAAGTTGAGTTTAGTTTGTTGTCCGGTGTGGGGTTGCGCGAGCAATCCTGTTGACAGACAGAAGGAGGGTTATAGCTCCGTAGTTCTACCTTAGTACCGTCCCTGATGCTCACATCAACGAGATTAAGTATACAGAACTTAAAATTTACTTACATATTGTGGCGAGGTGGGAAAGAATAGTAACTTAAAAGCATCCAGCATTATGCAAAATATTTTTTATGCTCACTTGTGAACGCTTAAGATTAAAGCTAAATACATAACAGGCTCCAAGCTACTCCACATCTCACAGATATCACGTAAACAAATTGATCACATCTACCAACACAGGATGATGACTACATTAATAAAACACTAAGTCAGCATAACACAACTGCATAAAATAACCGATGTGAACAATTCATAACTGTTTTACAACTGTGTACAACCCGCAAGTGCTTCTGGGTGATGACGTCACCCATACCGTGTGACCTCGACATGGACAACGCTACAATATTTATTACAACAGCAAACAATTATTTAGGTTATAATGAATCATTATTAGGGCAGCACAGAGAGAGAGAGAGCCAGTGGGTGAGAGAGAGAGAAGGCACGCGTTTGTGTGTGTGTGTGTGTGTGTGTGTGTGTGTGAGAGAGAGAGAGAAAGAGAGAGAGAGACTGAGACTGACTGACTGTCTGTTTGCATGACGCTCCTCCAGTATTTTGGACTTTCTTACTGACTGAATTTTCCTCTGATTAGTCAGTTAGCGTTAGAAGTACCTGTGTATCCCTGCAACAAGTACAGCCTCAGAAAGGGTCTTCAGTGCTGGAGGAAATGTGGTAACCTGCAAACGGTCTCTTTTGAAACCAGCCACAGTTAATATGCTGGTCTTTTTGACCATAAATCTAAAGGTATAAAGCACATACAGATTTTCCTGCCAGCCTTATTTCTGCATTCTTCCACAAAAAAAGTATTTCCGTTTTACATGTTCACTAGCATTTATTGAAATTATTATTTTTTTATTAGGTTGTGTTTACAGTTGTACTACTTTGTGATTTTTATAAGCCAAGTTATTTTTGAAGGTGTAAAGCATTTAAATAAATGTCTAATTTGTTCTCACATTTCAGACTTGTTTAATAGGTGTCACTACAGTTTTGCAACACAGGTGTACTAGTTGAACTTAATTATTGTAATTTAGTGGTTTCTAGTATTATTTTAGGGCTCTCAAGACAGAATGTAGTGATAGATTTATAAAACAAAAGATTAGACTGATATATATATAATTTTTTATTGTCACTTATCGTTACCGTGATAAAACCTAGAAATTATTGTGATAAATGTTTTAGTCCATATCGCTCATCCCTATTGGTTATATAATGCTGATATCATGATGTGTCTTTTTTGTTTGTTTTTACATCTGAAAAAATATATAAATATAAAAAAATAAAAAATGATAGGTTTATCAGTCATACCCTTATCTGACTGTAGAGTGGTGACACTAGGCAGAGCTCTAACATTGTTGTACAGCAGCTACACTGATAAGTCTGCCTGCAGATGTGCCTTTAAATGTTACATTCTTTTGTTTACTTACACAGGACAGTTGTTTAAAAATAATAGGTGGATGACGATTATCTAAAAATGGCAATAATTATTCAGATTAGTCAGACAGCAGATTAATTTGTATACCATTACTATTAATTACAGCACATTAATGCATGTAGTTTCTAACTCCATGGTGTGTTTCTTTGGCAGCTGCTGTTGGGAAGTGGAGTTGGGACTGTGAGACTCTATGATACAGAAGCTAAGAAGAATCTCTATGAAATGACCATAGATGATGCTCATCCACGGTGAGTGACCTAGCTTTCTGCATCATGATTTTTTTTCTACAAAGAGAGGATGTGCTCAGGGCAGTCAGACTGTAAATAGATGCATGTGTGTGTGTGTGTTACAGGATCTTGTCGCTGGCCTGTAGTCCCAGTGGGACATCATTTGTTTGCTCTGCAGCAGCGAACGTGTCTCGACCAGGCAGTATAACGGAGGCCATGCCTCGAGCATCAGTCCCTGTCTCTGGGCAGCTGCTGCTCTGGGACACCAAGACTGTCAAACAACAGGTAAAGTCTCACACAGCAAACAGTGTCTCCTCCGCTGCATACCGACCTTTCCTCGGCCGGGTGTCTCCTTTCGTCTGTCATACACTGGTGTCTCCTCCGCTGTATACCAGCGTGTCCTCTGGCGCTTTTTATATAATAGAAGTGATTGGCCAATAAATCTGATTCTGGCATGGTGCATCTGTTTTTGTCAGGTGGTTGCTGCATTGCAAAATGGTTGCTAGGTGGCTGCTGTGAAGTTGCCAAGTGGTTGTTTTTGTATCCAAAGTGGTTGCTATGGCATTAGTGTTGCTTGGTGGTTGCCCAAATGGAAGAGTCTAATGGATGAAGGTCACAACACTGTCAAGAACAATAAAAAAAATTAAACACCTGTCTTTACATGTACACTGTGTTTTTGAGAATTGATACAGTATCACAAAATATAATATTACAATACTTCAGTGTATTAATATCAATTCATACACTTCTATTGTTTAGTGATGTGGTGCTGTATTACAGTGATATTGTGGTTATTGTATATTGATGTGGTGCTGTATTACAGTGATATAGTGGTTATTGTTTAGTGATGTGGTACTGTATTACAGTGATATAGTGGTTATTGTTTAGTGATGTGGTGCTGTATTACAGTGATATACTGGTTATTGTATATTGATGTGGTGCTGTATTACAGTGATATACTGGTTATTGTATATTGATGTGGTGCTGTATTACAGTGATATTGTGGTTATTGTATATTGATGTGGTGCTGTATTACAGTGATATTGTGGTTATTGTATATT
>BRDA01007233.1:5397-83666 GCA_036984385.1 Crenuchus spilurus
ACAGCCAGCTGAAGGAGTTCCGGGAAGTGCTTAGGTATAGAGGGTTCTAATGATTTTTTTAAAGAAATATTTACTTATGTCTGAACTAGGGGATGGATATATGGTATATAGTCAAAATTAATATGGAAACAGTATGCTTTTTATTAAAATGTATTAAAATTTGCAATCAAATCAGAATGAATATAATACTACTACATTTTTTTAAAACATAAGCTCAAAAGAATGAATGAATAAATAAAAGGACAAAACAACTGATAAAAAAAATAAAAAATTTGATCAAATGGGCTATTAGTTACTATACACTTTATGCTATACAGTGGTGCTTGAAAGTTTGTGAACCCTTTCAAGCACCACTGTACATATGTTATTGTTGCTCTGTGTTCTCTTTAGTTGGCATAAATGGTCATTGGCATGCAGCTGGTCATTGTTCTCAAACTATCTGCAGTATATTCATATTGTGGTGTAATTCAATCTGGTATACATACCATGTTACAGAAGTAGGTGAATATAATGTTAATAATCCAGTGACTCATACTGGTAGAGCATTGTGTGCTTACCCAGCCTGGTAAATGAGCACCAATATACCACGGGGAGGCATCAGTCATAACCTCCCCAATATACCATCCACACACAGCTTTTTTTAAGTAACTATGTACATGTGGCTTAAATGTGTCTCTGACTGGATATGATGTTTCATGGCAGTGACCTTTTTACAGAGTGTTTTATGATTGTCAAATTGGCATTAAATATCTATTTTCCACCATATTTAAGATTGTTGATGTTTTGAGACATGGCATAAAAAAACTCCAGAAACACTCAGGTGTAGTTTGTTCAAGCACTCTCTAGCCCACTCCTATCTATCTCTGTTACCATAGCAATACACATACCAGATAGGGCCTATGACCCTCAATACAAACAAGGTCAAACATGAAATCCCCTCTGGCTCCCTCCACTGAATTATTCCTGTACTGAGCAGACCTATAGAGGACACTGTTAATGAGAAGACAGCAGTTCGTGTCTAAGGGCCCTTCAGCTATGTCTCCTGCCCTTGTTCACCTCTGTTATGCTGTCCAGCTCCACTATGCATTCTTCCTGCCTTAATTAAGTCTCTTGGTCTGACCTGTTAGGTACAAAGTGCTTCATTTGCTTTTTTTGCTTAGAATGTGAAGCAGGTGTGCACATCTCTGTCATTGTTTCTTACCTCTTCCTTTCCTTGCAGCAAGATGTTTGATATAGAGTTGTGTCCTCTGCCCTTCTCCATGGAGGAGATGTTTGGTTTTATAAGCTGTAGATTCACAGGATACCCAGCATCTGTACAGGAGCAAGCTTTACTGTGGCTACATGTGAGTACATCACACACACACACACAGGCTATTCCACACCAATTCACCTGGCTTTGGCAGATAAAATACAAAAAGAGCAACTAAAAATCTAACTTTTAGTGGAAAACTCTGTTTTCTGTACTTAGTCATGATAAAAGTCCTATATCAGGTTCTAGATTGACTCTTACAGATACAATTTTAAATGTGAATATCTGGCTAGACTGAGGTGAAATCTGCAAGATACCAATTAAGTTTAATATAATAATATTTGACTTTAATTAACTAGTTTAATAGTTCAAATTAACATCCCATTTTTGATGTTTTAATAGAAATCCATGTTTCCCTGTGAAGTTTAATAGAAACCTCCCATCTTGACTACTTTCACACTCAGACATATTACATCTCAAATGAAATACCTGTCAAAGATACTTGCATATATTCAAAAATGGCCTAGTGGTTGGCCTAGCAATCTAGAAGGTCAAACCACACCCTTATCTTGATTTCTCTTCTCTGTTGACTTTACATGCTCAGTTTGCGCATAGAAAAATATAGCACGTGTCTATTTTGGGAGGATTATGGAGAGAAAATATAAAGGCATCGGCCATGCTGAGTATGGATCTGGGTCACTGGTATCGTGAGACAAACACAGTGAGCTGTAGCTCCCAGATAGGAATTGAGTCTTTGATGTCACATGTTCGGCAACCAACGGCTCCTAGTGACTGATTTTACTGTTACTGAGTTTAGTGTTACTGCAGTGAACTCTGATATTCCTCTTGTGGTCTGACTCATTCTGTCACTTCAGGTGGTTCTGAGCATTTGCCTAAAAGCATTCAATAAATAAGTTTTAACAAACATAATTTAGTGCAACGGTTTGTAAATGGAGTGTGCATCTGCAGTTTGCCCTGTAGGCTCAGGTTAAATCTTATCATTGTAAATATTGGTTTATGTGTGCAGGTGCTGTCAGAGCTGGACATTGTAGTGCCTCTGCAGCTGTTGATTGGCATGTTCTCAGACGGTGTGAACTCTTTAAAGGAGCTGGCCAATCAGAGGAAGGCTCGAGCTACCGACCTGACGAGAAATGCAGGGGCCAGAAGGGTATGTTTGACATTTATTGGCAAGGTTTGCTTTATTTTAATGCAAATAATACACCTCGGTGAGCATAGACAAGGCTGTAAAATAGGCAAGGCTGAAGTGAGTCTCCTCAATTACTGGGTGCGATACTAAAAGGAGGCTGGTTGTCATGACAACAAGCTGAGGACTAAATATAGTCTTGTTAAAGGGCTTGATTATTGGCAAGCGAGATGAAGTAATCTATCCAAACACAGCTGGATCACTCAATGGAAAAGAACACTGTGTTCCCTGAACAAAATGTGTGACTTTGCTATGACACAAAATACTTGAGTAAACACTTGTGTTTTGATTGTACTGAATAGAGTCACAGCCCTGCATTGAATGTTAAGAATTTAACTGGAATTAATTAATCAATTAATTAGTTCTATCAAGATATTATACAAATTACAGTATATATGAACGAACTGGACCTTTTTTATTTGTTTAAAACCTCTAAGAGAGTGGCAGGAAAAGCATCATAGGTTCCTTATGAAGCTAGCTGATGTGTTCATCTGTAAATATCCTGAAATAAACATGTTTCTGAGGCTCTCAGTATAGTTATTTTATGTTTTTGTTGTTTTTCCTATTTTTCTAAAATGTGGAAAATAGTGAGAAGAACAAATCACCTTTTGTGTAAGTATGTACAAACTTTTGACTGGTTATTAATGTGTGTGTGTGTGTGTATGTGTGTATAGGTGAGTGTAGTGTCAGACCCTGGCAGAAGGGGGCAGCACAACACTCTGAGTCCATTTCCCAGTCCATTCAGGAGCCCCTTCCGGAGCCCCCTGCGCTGTAGCCCCTTTAAGAACCTTGGTCATGCCACAGGCAACTGTGCACTAGATCTGGACTGTGATGATGATGACATGAACCTGGGCTGCTTCATCCTCATGTTTGACCTCGTCCTTAAACAGGTGACCTGCCCAAAACTACAAAAAACAATACAGCTTGGAATATTGCACAAAATTATACTGATTTCAGGCAGGTAGTGCAGCTATATCTTCCTGCTCCCATTTGTGTAGATGGAGCTGCAGGATGATGGAGTGATGCTAGGTTTGGAGGGCAGTCTGGGCAGGGATATTGTGGGCATCATTAACAGCGTATTCCAAGCTCCCTGGGGCGGCTCACACACCTGCCAGAAGGATGATAAGGCTCTGGAGTGCAGTCTGTGCCAGTCCAGCATCCTCTGCTACCAGCTGGGCTGTGAACTCCTCCAGAGACTTACCCCTCCTGATGAGATACGCCTAGTGGTGAGATGCACACTTACAATTGATTTGATACTGTGTCAGGATGTGTAGTTATACTAAAATCTAATATATCTGTGCTGTCATCAGGTTGCCAGGTCCAACAAAAAGATCCAGCCCAAAGTCAGTCTAAAACCCGCCTTTCAGAAGCTTCAACTAGCCCAAAATATACAGTATGTCTGTCACACGTTTGAAGCAAATGGCAAAACAACTAAGAGTGTATGACAGTATTTTGTTTATAAGGGATTTATTATCAGTCCATCAAACCTTTTTCTTTTTCCCAGTCCTTGCAATACCGCCTCCCTTGTTTCCCCCATTGGCATATTAGCTAGTGACTGTTTTCTCTTCTCTCTCTCTCTCTCTCTCTCTCTCTCTCTCTCTCTCTCTCTATCTCTCTCCCTCTCACTCTCTGTCCTTATATTATGTTCTCTTCGTTGTTATTGTTGTATTCAAACTTCCTTAGTGTCGACTAATACCTGTTTGCCCGCCGTGTTGAAGTAATATCCTAGGCAACACCCACTTTTTTTTGGGGGGGGGGGGTGTGGTAATTTTTAAAAGTAGAACAAAAAAACGCACCCCGCCACCCTTGATTTTTCACCTGCGATTGGATTTTCAAACAAGCCCAATTTGGCATGAAAACTGCAAACCTGGCAACTCTGGCTGTCATAAAACTGACATGGTAACTTTCCAACAATCTCCATATCTCTGGAGACTGGTAACTCTACAGGAGATCTCCAATATCTCTGAAAAGATAACTTTACAGGAGATCTCCATATCTCTGAAATTGTAACTTTACAGGAGATCTTCATTATCTCTGAAATGGTAAATTTCCAGCATTCTCCACTATCTCTAAAATGGTAAATTTTCAGGAGATAACCATATCTCTGAAATGATAACTTTACATGAGATCTCCATATCTCTGAAATGATAACTTTACAAGAGATCTCCATATCTCTGAAATAACTTTACAAGAGATCTCCATATCTCTGAAATGGTAATGTTACTGGAGATCTCCATATCTCTGAAATGGTAACTTTACATAAGATCTCCATATCTCTGAAATGGTAACATTACAAAAGATCTCCATATCTCGGAAATTGTAACTTTACATGAGATCTCCATATCTCTGAAATTGTAACTTTACAAGACCTCTCCATATCTCTGAAATGGTAACTTTACAAGAGATCTCCATATCTCTGAAATGGTAACTTTACAGAAGATCTCCATATCTCTGAAATTGTAACGTTACTGGAGATCTCCATATCTTTGAAAGGGTAACTTTACAGATCTCTATATCTCTCAAATGGTAACTATACAGGAGATCTCCAAATCTCTGAAATTGTAACTTTACAGGAGATCTCCATATCTCTGAAATGGTAACTTTACAAGAGATCTCCATATATCTGAAATTGTAACTTTACAAGAGATCTCCATATCTCTGAAATTTTAACTTTACAGGAGATCTCCATATCTCTGAAATGGTAACTTTACAAGAGATCTCCATATCTCTGAAATTGTAACTTTACAGATCTCTATATCTCTGAAATGATAACTTTGCAGATTTCTATATCACTGAAATGGTAACTTTACAAGAGATCTCCATATTTCTTAAATAGTAACTAGAAATAGATTTCCATGTCAGTTTTGCCTGGTCAATTAATCATGAAATGTTCACACAGTGTAAGGGCAGCTGTTGTTTTAAATGATGAAAAATACAATAAAATGCTTTTTAATATGACAACTAGAATATACAGCCTTATGCAAATGTTTAGTCAGAATAAACTAGATTGAAACATTTGGTAAATATGACGTTCCATTGTTAAGTGCTATAGCTTCAATTTGATTGCTACTGGAGGAGCCTTGTTTTATCCCCTGTCTTTCTACAAACTTAGAAAACTTGGCTCTGAAAATGTGTGAAACCACACACACACACAAATGAAAACACAGGAAAAGTGATCTACTGTTATAATCATTAAAAGCCATGTGTAAAAAATCCAGTCATTTTGTGCTGTTTTTGAACAGGAGCCTGCTGACAGTCTTGAGGAGAGTCTGGTTTTCCCCAGATCAGAATACTGTCTCCACACAGAAAACGTTACACAGGAGGAGGAGGAGGAAGAAGAGGAGGAGGAGGAGGATGACAACGCATCGAGCGCTAACCCAGACAACCCTGGCAACCAGAGACATTCCCCTGACAACCCGCGTATGTATCCATGGCAACTATCAGTAAAATTAGATAAGATGGGATGTAATGGTCATTTCTATTCATTTCATTAACAAGGTCTCAGAAGCAATATACCATTCTGCCATTTACACTACAGGCCAGAACTTATTTTAAAAATATTATATTATATATAAATAACATGGGATTTTTGCAAAATGATTTGCAACTTTTGAAATATAGGGAATTTATTTTTAATTATATAAATGTATGAAGTTGCATATATAAAACGTCATAGATTTATATCATTATAATAAATTGATATTAAGCAATTGAAAAAAATCAAAAAGTGCATAATACATAAATGTATAAGAAAGAAAGAAGGAAAGAAAGAAAAAAGAAAAGAAAAAATCAATAAATAGGAAAAATCAATAAATACATTTTACATATGTTCAGAATAATTATTGTGAAATGATTATGAAGTTTTACATCCATATTTATGTGCACATTCACAACTCCCTGTATTTCAAAAGCATCAGATAATTTGGCAAAAATTCTATATAGTTGCAAAATATAATTTTAATATATACTGTATACACAATGGCGCTTGAAAGTTTGTAAACCCTTTAGAATTCTGTGTAAACATGATCTAAAACATTATCAGATTTTCAAGTTTTAACATGTTTATAAAGAGAAAACTGTTTAAAAAATGAGACAAAATATTATACTTGGTCATTTATTCATTGAGGACAATACGGCATATTTGTGAGCAGCAAAAGTATATGAACCTCTAGGATTAGCAGTTAATTTGAAGCTGAAATTAGAGTCAGGTGTTTTCAAACAATTGGGTGACAATCAGGTGTGAGTGGGCAAACACTGTTCAGTGTTTTTAACAAGGAGATTAACAGCAAAATTCACAACAGGTGTTTGATCCATGAATCGACTAATAAATCCTGGTTCAATTAGAATTGGTATTTAAACTCCTCCTCATCATGCTGTTCACAAATTGACATCATGACACCAAGACAACACCTAACAAGTGGTCAACAGTATCTCGCCATTGTGAGGCTTCAAACATGATGTTCTCAGACAGAAGTGGCCACTGAGCTTAGAGTGTCACACAGTGTCATCAGTAGGTTGTAACAGAGATACAGAGAGACTGGAAGAGTCACAGAAAGGCATAGAAGTGGATGTCCTTGGCCATGTCCCACATTGATGACCTCTTCATTGTGAACAGTGCCCTGCAGAATCAGGTGATGAATGCCACACAACTCCAGTCACATTTTAGGGAGGTGAGCATTTACACTGGACAAGGGATCAGTGGACCTCAAGGCTGTTCACTGATGGAAGTTGATTCATGCTGAGCGTAAATGATGACCACCAATGATGTTTGAGACATCAGGAGACTGCTGTGCATCAGCCACTGTCGCCAGATGGGCCTTTGGTGGTGGTGGTGTTAGTGTGTCTAGTCAGTACAGTACTGCTTTACACTTTGTGAACAGTGACAAGCCAATACTACTTGAATAACATCATTAATCCAATTATGGTGCCTCTGTATGAATAACACAGGTGTAATGTCATCTTCATGGACGACAATGCTCCAGCTCATCTAGGTCACATCATTAGGGAACGGCTGTTGGAGACTGGAGTACCTCAGATGGAGTGACATGCACTTTCTCTAGACCTGAATCCCATAAAAAAGCAATGGGATCAGCTGAGCCGCCATGTAGAGGCTTGTAACTCTGAACCGCAGAACCTCAATGACTTGAGGTCTGCCCTTCAAGAAGAGTATGATGCCATGCCTCAGCATACAATAAGTCAACTTGTGAACAGAATGAGATGTTGTTGTCAAGCTCTAATTGATGCTCAAGGGCACATGACATGTTACTGAGATATTTACTTTTTTTTTGGGGGGGGGGGACTCTTTAAATAAACTAGATATCAGTAAATATATTAAATATTGAAATCTAATATTTGCTTGATTAGTTGTGATCTAAAGTGTGCCATTCGGATATACCAAGTTTTTTCATTTGATGGTGGATGACTTTGATAAAACTGTCTTTATTATTTTGGAAAATCTAATTAGATTTCCTCTCTCACAGCTTTAAAGAATAATGCGGACAGGAAGTTCTCCTACCAACAGCTTCCTGTTTCTCTCAGGCTTATTTATACTGTACTACAGGTAATACACCCTACATTATACTTTCCTCTGCAATGGCTGAATTCAGGTAAACATTGCTTCCCTTCTGTAGGAGATGGCTAAGTTTGATGAGCCTGACATCCTTTTCAACATGCTGAACTGTCTGAAGATCTTGTGTCTGCATGGGGAGTGTCTGTATCATGCTCGCAAAGACCATCCTCAGTTTCTGGCCTACATCCAGGAGAAGATGCTTATTCCCTGGTATGAATTACACTAGATCATGTGTATGTTAATTGTAATTGGTTAATATTATTACAATTGGTGGTTTAATATGACTATATAATATAGTTTTGAATTTTAGATTTTAGAACTACAGAATTTCGGAGATCAGACAAATTGGAAAATGTAACATGCTAAGACATCCGTGGGCTCAGATGTGACCTATTTTTGGGAAATACTCAGAAGTACCTAAGAGGGTTTTTATAAGCTATAAAGATGGGCTTCACTGATGGTGTGTGTGTGTGTGTGTGTGTGTGTGTGTGTCTGTGTGTGTCTGTGTGTATATGATGTAATGTCTGCTCTGGTGCCCAGCCTGTGGTCCATGCTGAAGTCTGAGTTCTGCCAGCTGGCCTCCCTGGCAGTGCCTCAGCTGCTCCATGCTCTCTCGCTGTCCCATGGTGCTGACATATTCTGGATGCTGGTGGACAACAGTTTCAACAACAAGGACTGGAAGATTCGCTTTGAAGCAGGTCAGGTCCATTTGCAAGAGTCATTTGTTGTGTGAATGTCGTGTTGATTTTTTTGTGTGGACTGATATCAAGCAGAGAGTCAGACCTTAACATGAATGAAATTGGAATGTGTTGTTTGTATTACAAACAAATAGCCACTGTGTTTTGCTCCGCCCATTTTGCACACCCACCCTTAGACCCATGTCCTGCTAATCTTGTTGAGGTTGTGTGTGTGTGTGTGTGTGTGTGTGTGTGTGTGTGTGTGTGTGTGTGTTCATGCACTCTTATTCTCTTTTGGTTGCCATGGTTACAACTCTGGCTCCTACAGAATGGAGGAATTGTGGGATTAAAGGAGCCTCTTATGGTGATTGCCAGAGAGAAGCTGTGACCTTGTAGAGGAAATGAGAGGACATCCAACTAATAGAGAAATCACCAGAACAGTGCTTTATGTGGTGACAGTGTGTTAGTGAAGCTGAATGGAAACAAAATACAGAACACACTATACTCTATGACTGCACTCCTATAATTTATCAGCAAAATTCAGGTATGACTACAACCTTCCAACCAATCAGAGATACACCTGCTGACTACAGTAAAAAATGGTGGACGCAAATTATTGATAGATGGGTTGATTTAAGTGTGTTATGCCTTGGTCATTGCAAAGGCTTTTCCAGTGGGAAGTCAAGTGAAATGTATTTATATAGCATTTTTACAACTGATGTTGTCTCAAAGCAGCTTTACAGGGTTAATAATAACAAAACATAAAAGCCCCAGTGAGCAAACTAACGGCGACAGTGGCAAAACTCCCTCAGAGCTGGAGGAAGAAACATTGGGAGGAATCAAACTCACATGGATGCATCCTCCTCTGGTCATCTGCTTATAAGTTCTTCATAGACAGTCATCATACAAATCTATGATGCTGTTGGAGTGCTCGTGTGTACTGATATAGTGACAGAAAGAAGCATGAGCATGAAGAATTGTAATAATAATATTAATAATAATGGTAGCAGCAAATAAAGTCCATTTAAACTTCAGTAGTGTACGGAATCTAGAGCAGGACATAGTAGTTGCTTGGTGAGCAGCTGGTCTACAGTGTTACTGCACACAATGATGTTGCAATAATTATCTTATTACCAATTGCCTTTTTGTGTTCTGCATTTTAGTTAATATACATTCCAGTGCAAGCACTTTTTAATGGGCAAATGAAAACATCCCCTGAAAAGCTTCTAGTTAATAACTTGGTGTAGCGCTCCCTATGTAAGCTTCATCAGCAGGTATGTTGTTGCATATATAACTACAATAATTGCTTTTATATCACAACCATCTACAGGTGTAAATAGAGGAATTAGGTACAAGTGCACAGTGCTCTGATAACTGGCTATTTTCAAATTCTGTACATATACTGCCATCTACTGATGCATTATAATGTAAATGAACTATCATTTACTGAGTTTCTCCTAATAGCTTTAGCTCCATTATTCCACTGTATTTGTGATGTAATTAGGTTACTAATTTTAGGCTTGTTACTGGTGCTATTGGCCTTGAAAGGAATTTTGCAGATAATAGTTAATGAAATGAGTGAATGTCTCTACAGTGGAGCGGGTCGCAGTGTTGTGCCGCTTTCTGGACATCGGCTCTGTCACTAAAAGTCACGTACTGAAGTA
Source organism: Crenuchus spilurus (assembly GCA_036984385.1). Lineage (NCBI taxonomy): Eukaryota > Metazoa > Chordata > Actinopteri > Characiformes > Crenuchidae > Crenuchus > Crenuchus spilurus. Next base: position 15,761 of record BRDA01007233.1, read on the forward strand.
CTCGCTGGCTCATGCCTTCTGCTGCTTTCTGGCCAGTGTTGAGGATGTCAACCCTGCTGTGGCCACCAGAGCCAGGTTGCTGCTGGACACCATTAAACGCCCCTCACTGCAGGTGCACACCTATTATACACCATGACCATAGTTTATGAGTGAGTGAGTTAGCGTGTGATAGATTTAAATGAATACTCCAGCATGGTTTAGTCAAAGCAAGTCACCATTGGCTTTTATGTGTATTATAAAAATGCTTTATTGTCCAAGGTAATCGACCAAATACTATGGATTTGAGTAAGCCTATATGTGTGTATTTCCTATCAGGGCCTGTGTCTGTGCATGGATTTCCAGTTTGACACAGTGGTCAGGGACCGTCCCACCATCCTGAGCAAACTGCTTCTGCTGCACTCTCTGAAGCAGGAGATTCCTGCTCTAAGCTGGGAATTCTTTGTAAATCGCTTTGAGACATTGTCTCTGGAGGCCCAACTGCACCTGGACTGCAATAAGGAATTCCCTTTCCCTACTAGTAAGCATGTGTCTCAGTGGGTAACTGTATGTTTACTCCAGAAAATACAGCAAACTCAGACTTCCATTCATCGCTGTCATATCCACATACACATTATTTATTTATACACTATATGGACAAATGTAATGGGATACAACTTAATCATTGAGTTCAAGTGTTTCATTGTCACAGGTATATAAAATCAAGCACCTAACAATGCAGTCAGTCAAACATTTGTGAAGGAATGGGTTTGAGTGTGATACTGTAAAAAGATGCCGCTATTGGAACAACTCAGTTTGCAAAATGTATTCCCTCTTAATGTTCCAGAATGAACTGTGAGGGGTATTTTTACTAATTGGGAGTGTAGGTACCACAAACTGGCAGACCTTGAAAGTTACAGAGGCGCCAGGTGCTGAAGGACTTAAATTGCCAATGCTCTCCTGTCTGAGTTAAAAAACCTACTCTGTCATTAACATCAGCACAAAAACTGTGTGCCAGGAGAACCATGGCATGGGTTTTCATGGCCAAGCAGCTACATGCAAGCCTTACATCACTAAGCACAATGCCAAGCGTCAGATGGAGTGGTGTAAACACATCGCCACTGGACTCTTCAGTAGTGTAAAGATGCTCTGTGGAGTGACAAATCATGCTTCTCTGTCTGGCATTCTGAAGGACGAGTCTGGGTTTGGTGAATACCAGGAGAACATCATTGTGCCAGGATTACCAGGACTTTATTGTGCCAAGTTAGGTGAAGGAAGGATAATGCTATGGGGTTGCTTTTCAGGGTTTGGCCTACACCCTGTATTTCCAGTGAAAGGAGATCTTAATGCTTCCACATGCTGAGATATTGTGTACAGTTGTATGCTTCCAACTTTGTGGGATCAGTCTGTGGAAGGCCCATTTCTGTTCCAGCATGACTGTGCCCCAGTGCACAAAGTAAGGTCCATAAAGGCATGTTTGGGCCAGTTTGATGTGGAAGAACTTTACTGGCCCCTACAGAACCTTGACCTTAACAATATTGAACACCTTTGGGATGAACTAGAACTGAGATTGTGAGCCAGGCCCTTTTATCCATCATATGTATCTGATCTCGCAAATACTCTCCTGGGTGAATGAGCAAAAATTCCCACATACATTTTAAAATCTCCCAGAAGAGTGGAAGCAGCTATAGCTGCGAATGGGGGACCACCTCCTTATTAATGCATATGAGTTTAGAATGGGATGTCATAAAAGCCCCTGTAAATGTGATGGGTAGATGTCCCAATACATTTGTTTATATAGTCTACAATGTATATATATATATATATATATATGAATAACCTACAAATAATAAGCTTAGACTTGTTTTACAGGTGGAAAATATTATTATATTCAGTTAGATGTTTAACACTGTTCAATTTCCTGTGCATTCCAATTTTCCATTATGACCAAAGCCATCACTGCAGTGAGGACTAATACAGCCAATCTCAGTGATGCAGCAATGTGGAAGATCAGAAGGGCTCGTTTTGCCAGGAACCGTCAGAAGAGTGTCCGCTCGCTCCGAGACAGTTTAAAAGGCCCACCAGAGTCTAAACGTGCCTTCTCCCTCCCTGAGACACTCTGCAACAAACTGCGTGAGTCTTCTCACTTGTCTTCTCACTTGTCTGTCTCTTTCAGTCTCTGTCTCTTGTCCTTTTGTAGCTCACCTTCCTTCTGTCTCTCTACTCACTCCCCAGTGTGTTAGAGTATGTTAATGATTTAACACCTTGTCACTTTGTGTACTCCAACACCATAGTTACTGCACAAACTGCTCTGAGTTTCAGTAATTCCAGGTAATTGGTCCAAATAAATGCACTACACTAAAATATACACTGGAAATCTTTCTTTAAATACATCATGGTTATGGGCTAACACAGAGACATTTCCTCAGTGCATTTCTAAATTCTAGTAATTGTATTTTAATTACAATTAATGTAATTAATGTAATTAATTACTTTTATAACTTTGTACTTGTCATTACTATTGTCATTACAGTAGAAGCTCAACAAAAACAGCCAAAACTACAACGTTGGTGTGATTATTGTACAGTATTTACTCAGAATAATATAGTTTAAGAAAAGTTCTTTGGAATTGTACATTTTGTAAAGTCTTTTCATCACTGGGAGAATGGGTATCAAACATATGTGGAAACTCAGATGTGTGTCTGTGCCCACCCTTCCCTAATTGTGTTTCCATGTGATGTTTCATAGCTCTAAGACTCACAAGACAAGAGCAGTCTGCACCCACACTTGGAGATATGCTAGAGAAAGTTCTACCAGGTAAATGAGACCAGTTTGGAACAGATCACTGGTCTTTATTAATGTATTATATTTTTTCTTCAACTTCAGACCAATCATGTTGTATTTACACAACTTCCTTCTTACCCAGATGATCAGATAAGTCCAGAGTTTGCTTCTTTTTGCACTGCAGCTACAATACTATTTATTATTTAACATAATGGGCATTAATGTCCCATTACATAGCATTGAAATACATTGAAATGTGTGTGCTTGTCCATATCGAATGTCATACATTTTCAAAAACCACATAAGTAAGTCTTTCAGAGTTTAGCTAACAACAAATATAATTTGTGGCAAACATGCATGATGTCCATTTATAATATGTGAGGTACAATTTTTAATTATTTGTTAGTTCCATTGTCTTCATAACTCCAGTGCAAAACAAAAGAATCAAAAATATCTTGGACTGGGTGACATGGGAAATTGTGTAAATGTGACTGCAACTATTTCTTTAAAATTCATTCAAATATTCACCTTTGAAATGAAAAAAAAAAAACAAGCACCAGACATAAATATTCATATCCACTCCATATTGAGAATCGCTATTTATTTAATTATTTAGTTTTGTTTACCACCATGCCATCTGTTATCTTGGAGATGTGAAAATCTGCTATGTTTATGGCACATCCTTCAGTTATGAGTGTCGCTTCTTCCAGTAAAATTGCAGTGACAGTGTTAACTGCTGAAGTGAACAATTTTGTCACCTTAAATGCACCCACAGATGAATCACTGGTCTAAGATTAGCACTTCCTAAATTTTATATCTCAGCTTACATAGCAAAGCACTCCACTGCTCTCCAGTCAGGTAGCGAATATGTTAACCTCTATTTTCTGCAGCCCACCTGCCAGGCCAGAGCTCTCCTCCAGAAGATGACTCAGTCATCAAGGACCTTCTCCCAGAGGATGCAGGTATAGACCATCAGACTGTTCACCAGCTCATCATGGTGTTAATGAAGTTCATGGCGAAGGACAAGAGTAGTGCGGAGGCAGACATTGGCAGTGCCAAAGCCTTTAATACGGTGAAGAGGCACCTGTATGTGCTGCTGGGCTATGACCAGCAGATGGGCTGCTTCATGATCGCCCCACAGAAGATGCGCTCATCCACCTGCTTCAATGCATTCATTGCTGGCATCGCACAGGTGAGGATTTTAAAACATATTCATCATCAACAGTCTGGTTTGTTGGCCAAGTGAGATTTTTCTTTGGCAGTAGCTCTGTTAAGAAACATGAAAAGCAAATGGCTTCTCCTCTGGGCTTTGCACTAGATATTGGCACATTGTTGTCAGGATTTGATTATATTCAGCCATGGAAGCATTAGAGAAGTCAATGAACTGATGTTGGCAAATTAGTTCTAGAGGCACTGGATGGAGCATAAAGGTACTGGATGGAATATTATCAGTCTAGAAAATGCAGTTTTACTGCTTCATGGAACAAAACCTGGGAGTTGTATACAGTGGGCATGATGACCTAAGACCTATGGGTGACTGCTAGTAATGAAGATATCTCCTGATTCTACAGTACAAAAGTGGTTTTATATTATAAGTAACACAGCTGCCTTAAATTTTGAATTGAATTGAATTTCAGATAATATTGTAATGGAATGTAGAACCTGATAAGTACTTGCTATTTGATGTTTAATGAACTGGAACATAAAACAACCCTTTTACTTACTTTTTGAGGTGCAAGCAGTGGTTGTTTTTACAATAATATCATGCTGAATGTCTCTAAAAATCAAGCCCTTCAAATTGATAACATAATAAATATAGTCTTTTACTCTGTATCTGTCAGGTGATGGATTACAACATCGGTTTGGGGAAGCAGATGTTGCCTCTTGTGGTTCAGGTGCTGAAGTACTGCACATGCCCTCAGCTCAGACCCAACTTCCAGGAGGCTCCCCGCTGCTCACTCTGGGCTCTGAGACCTCACATCAGGCAGATGTGGCTTAAAGCCTTACTTGTCATTCTCTATAAGGTATTCACTGTTTAATTCTGGCAAATGATTGATATTAATTGATATATTCTTCATTATTTCGCTCTCATCTGGAGGACATAGACAGATGGCGTGTCCTCCAAATGGGGCACAACAAATGAGTCTTTGTGAGAAGAAGTGTATAGGTTAGCGCCCCCAAGTGGCTGATCTCATACTAACCTGTATATGAATTCACTCATAAGGTCTTCTGCATTTCACCTGATTTTAAAAAATACCCGGTAATTTTATATCTCTACACATACTTTAGCAAACAGGCTAAATCACATGTGAAGTCTGACACATATTATGAGCAGAAAGGCAAAGCTGGTGAACAGTTACCATAAGCACACATGTAAGCATAAGTCCAACTAACTGATGAATGTGCCTGATGCAGTACCCCTACAGAGACATGGATATGAGTAAAGAGATTGTGCTGCACTTGATCCACATCACCATCAACACCTTGAATGCACAGTATCACAGCTGCAGACCTCACGCTTCTGCTGGCCCACTCTACAGCGACAACTCCAACATCAGTCGCTACAGTGAGAAAGAGAAAGGTACATTATATATAACCATGCAGTCATCACTAAAGATGTGCAAAACATGAAGCAGTGCCAGTTTTGACATGTGTTGTTTGTTGGCATGCCTTGGATTTGCAGAGGAAGACAGTGTCTTTGATGAATCAGACATCCATGACACTCCAACGGGAGCAGGGAACAAGGAATCCCAGACCTTCTTTGCTCGGCTTAAGAGGATTGGAGGCAGCAAGTCTGTCAAGTATCAGCCTGTAGAGCTTAATGCCCAAAAAAGTAAGTGTCTGCTCAGTTTGCATATCATTTTCATTAATGTAATTCCTGTTGGTCGAGAAGAATACTTCCCTGGTCCTGGAATATTCTTGTTCTTACTGTTCTCCGGCTGTAAAACACATGATCCATCTAAAAATCTAGAGCTATTATATTTTTGTTACACTTTTTTTTGCTATGCAAAATATTTAACATTATTATATTTTAATGTACATAGTTAAATAATTGGTTATATTTATATTTGCTTTAAAGTCTGTACTGACCGAGTCTGCACTTTTCTTGATACAGCATAAAATGACTAAATACGTTTGTTTAAGGTAAATTAAGGTAGACAAAAGCTTTTAATCAAATTCAAATAATAATATCTCCTATATAATGCAACACTAACATATTCCAGGAAATTGGGAATCAGTGCACTGCTAATACTTTATAAATTATACTTCAATAAGTAGTTCATTAATTGGATACTGTATATATATTTCCACATACAGTACATTAAATAAATATTACATAAATACTTTCTATTTTTCCGTTTATGCACTTTTGTTAACAATCATGATGATGCAACATGATGATCATTCTTGTCATTGTTATATTAAAATGACCTTCACCCACCTTCAGGTGAGATTGAGTTGGCAGAGTACAGAGAGCCGGGCACGTTGCAGGACAGCCTTCTGCACCCTGCTCGAGATGACAGCAGCAGCAAGAAGAAGCGACTGCAGGCCATGCACAAGCAGAAGTCTCTGGACATCGCCAACACAGACTCCATCCTCTTCAACCTTGACGAACATCGCCGCAAGTCTTGCATTGACCGCTGTGACCTGCAGGGGCCTCCTCCACCACCTCCCTCATCTTCCTGCTCTACAGCCAGGCACTCACGTCGGGGAGATAGGCACGGCAAAGAGTCGTCCGATGGCTCCTCGGGGGCTGACCGACGGGGATCAAACTTGCAATCTGACAACATCAGGCCAGTCATTCCTGAGGTGCGTCTGAGCTGCATGGAGACATTTGAAGATAAGCCCACAGGGCTGGATTCACCCCTGGTTGTCTCCACTGGGCTTGGCAAAGAAGATGCTGACCTAATAGATTTGTCTTCAGATTGTGCATCTATACCAGAAAAACATTCCATTCTTTCTCTCTCTGACAGTGATTCCTTGGTCTTTGAGCCACTTCCACCATTACGCATAGTTGAGAGTGATGAGGACTTGTTTGAGGCGCTTTCAAAGCCTCCAATTGGAATGCAATTTAAATCCGAGCATCCATCACCATCATCTGTTAGCACTATTCTACGGTTATCTCCAGTTGTCCAAGTCAGTGTGGAGGATTGCTCCACAGGCAAAAAGAACAGTTCAAATAGCACTACCAAAGGAAGCCCTGTTCTGTCAGTGGAGAGGAGATCACCTCTCCCTATAACCCACACTGCTTCACTGGAGCTTCCAGACTCCACAAGCCACCCAGGCCTGGAGAGCCCGATGACTTTGAAGCAGAAACGAGACCTCTTCAGAAAAACACCCCACCTGCCTGACACTTCGGTAGATGATGGGTCTGAGGACAAGTTCGGAGGAGGAAGTCCCTCTGGAAGATCTGTGTTCCTCAATATTCCCGAGGACACATTGGACAGCCTGGATCCTCTGAAGGCCAACAAAGGTGAAGGAAGCATTCATGCTGAGGATGAAGATGATGCTGAAGATGATGATGACACTGGTGATGAGAGAGAGAGTGATGCAAAGCCAGGAGACGAGAGCGATGAAGCTGAATTTAAGATCCAGATAGTTCCTCGCCAGCGCAAGCAGAGGAAGATAGCAGTCAGTGCCATTCAGAGGGAATACCTGGACATCTCCTTTAACACGCTGGACAAGATTGGAGAGCAAAGCACAGACCCAGGTACATGTGTGGTTAAACTACACGTTAAGATATTTCATGTAAGTGCAGAATTGTATGTATTTATGTCTCTGTGTCAGTATTTTTATGTGCAAGTATGTTATACAGTGCTGTATTACAGGGGTTAGACAATGAAACTGAAACACCTGGTTTTAGACCACAATCATTTATTAGTATGGTGTAGGGTGTCCTTTTGCGGCCAATACAGCGTCAATTCTTCTTGGGACTGACATATACAAGTCCTGCACAGTGGTCAGAGGGATTTTAAGCCATTCTTCTTGCAGGATAGTGGTCAGGTCACAACGTGATGCTGGTGGACGAAAACATTTCCTGACTTGCTCCTCCAAAACACCCCAAAGTGGCTCAATAATATTTAGACACAAAGACTTGCTGTGTTGGTCACAGATGCTCCAGCAAGACGTGCACCAACAATTTGTCCTCTTTTGAACTCTGGTATGTCACCATAATGTTGTGTGCATTATAATATACTATATAACTGTGCTCTTACCTGCTAACTGAACTTTCACACTCTGCTCTTACTGGTGCAATGTGACATTAATGAAGATTGGCCACCAGACTGGTCCAATTTAGCCATGAAACCTCCCACACTAAAATGACAGGTGTTTCAGTTTCATTGTCTAACCCCTGTAGATGCACATTATTGTTCTACAATTACAGACTGTAGTCCTTTGGTTTCTCTGTATAATTTGTTTACTTCCTTTCACAATGTTCTTTAATGGTCAGGATTCCCACAGGACCACCAGAGAGGAGATATTATTTGGTGGATCAGTTGCTGCACTGCAGTGACACTGATGTGGTGGTGATGTGTTAGAATATAGTATAAGTACATCAGAAACAGAAGAGCTGGTGATGTTTTTCAGTACCTCAGTATCACTGTTGGAGTGATCATCAACCAAAACTATCCAGCCAACAGCATCCTGTGGGCAATGTCCTGTGGCAACCAATGAAGGGGTAGAGATGACCAACACAAACTCTACAGCAACAGACTGGTCTTGTGACGGGAAGGTCACTGGTTTGATCCCCACTCAGGTCCTTGAGCAAAGCACCTAACCCCCAACTGCTCCCTGGGCATTGTGAATAGGGCTGCCCACTGCTAGTGTGTGTGTTTCACTGCACAAATGCATAAAATGCAGAGGTCAAATGTCCCAACTGTGGGACTAATAAGGAAATAATATTCTGTTCACATTGATATAGTCTATATTTCAATGCCATGCTCAACCAGTTTGAAATTTCTTTCTGCGTACACTTGCTGTTTGCAAAATGACAAAGTTGGTCTAAGTCTAAGTCTAAGACCCCATAACTTAATTAGCTCAATACATAATTTTTTTATCTAAATATAAAAGTTCCTAGTATAAATATCCCTTCAGGATCCTCCTTTTACAGACCATTGTACAAACTCACTGCACCCCACCGTCAACAACAATATACTGTATAAAGTCCACTCTTAATGATGCAATAAAAATCTCCCATCACACCCTACATTGCCTTGCAGATCATAAAGCTCTGTCCAAACTGGAAAAGCCACGAGAATCGGCCTCAGCCCCTGCCCTCGAAGCCACAATCCCCGAAACAAGCAACCGCTCCTCAGTAACAAGTAGGAGCCACAGACCTTCTTACTAATCATATCCATCACATGGTACTTCTAGCCCATAAAGCTGTCTTTAATCCATTAAGAAGACTATAAATCTGCAACTAGATCCACTCATTCTCACCCATAAACCAAAGCACCTTTTCCCTTCTTCAGTGTTCATGAATGAGTTTGCTCAACCTGTTCTCCCAAGAGTGAGGTAGAATTTTACAATGAGGTCTTATTAGACATGATACATTTTACAAGTATCCAACACAACATAACAGGAGCTGTCTGTTTTTTAACCGTGATAACAATATGAAACAGTGAAGGCACTACAATAAATATTTTTCTAATATATCCCACAATATCTGTATTCCTAAGAAACCATGAAATGTTAATTAAAATAAATTTTATAAATAAAAGAATATAAAAACTTTTAGATAATTGAATTTTCAGGCAAGTAGGTCTGCTGTGAAAAATAAAAATAAAAGCTATGGAATTATTAGCCTGAATATTATACAGTTGTTATTAGATTAGGCAAAAAGTGCAAGTCTTGCACATTATACATCAATTTTTTAGAATTTGATAGAAAAACAATATGTGTACTTCATAAAATGTCATGAAATCAAACCAACATTTGTACATTCACAAATCCATTGTGTTGTTGGTTTCATCAGCTTGCTCTTATCAGCAAAGTCTGAACCATTCAAAGACCTTTATTCCTCTGTTTTGGGCTCTGCTAAGTAATTTCATGCTTTTCTGCATCTGTCTGTATGTCCCACAGCTCAGTACCGGCAGGTGAAGCGAGGCTCTCTAGGCGCTGTGACGATGAGTCAGCTTATGAAAAGACAGCTGGAGCACCAGTCCAGTGCTCCACACAACATCAATACATGGGATACAGGTCAGTCACCAGGCCTTTCTGAGTCACACTATAAAAACATTTCAAATGCCATGTTTTATTCAGCCAGCAGGCAGCAACTATATGGTTGTATGCAGTTATATGAAGGTGTGAAGTGCTTTGAGGGGTGTTTATGCTGGGCAATGTTTTTTTTCTACCAGGTCCTACAAAGACTAGCCTGCTGTCAGCTCCTAGCACCGTTAGCATGTATGTGCCAGCACCTGAGGACTTTAGTGATGAGCAACCAACCAATATGGCTGACAGGTGGACTCATTTTATGTTTTGTGTGTGTGTGTGTGTGTGTGTGTGTGTGTGTGTGCGTGTGTGTGTGTGTTTGCCTTCATCCATTTTCAGAAGAACAAACAGATCTAAACTTTTAGGACCAAGACCATGTCCGTAATTTATAATTAGCTTTGTTTATAGAGGCTACGTTTCTACATATATATTTGTAAATATGTCTAATGCATATGTGGGATTATGTTACTTTGATGAAAAATATCAGTTAGACTTCACATTGTATAAAAATGTCAGGTTAAATGTGTCAATACAAAATTCCTTCTAGTTAAGAATGTTTCCGTTTCCCCGAGGGGCTCAGCAGGCTAAGGCGCTGACACTATGACCAGAGGATCGCAAGTTCGAATCCCAGTCATGCTGTTTGCCATCAATAGCCATCAATTGGCAGTGCTCTCTCAGGGCGGGTAGATGGTTCTGTCACTCTTTCTATCACTCACACATTTCAATGTCTGTTGGCTCGGGAATCTACTGATTAGTCCATTCGAAACTAGAAACCCTGCACTTTCGTGGGAGCGCGTTGGTTCCCCAGGGACGGTGTATCAAGCGGTAGTTTGGAAAGAGACGGTGGCTGTATCACAAGCAGCGGAGGAGGCATTTGCATGTCTTCACTTCCTAGAGTCAGAGACAAAGTGATAGGGAGAGCCACTAATGGGTTAGGTTAATAGGCGACTACCACATTGGGAAAGGGAGAAAATTGGCAAAAATAAATTTTTATGTTTTTCCTTTCCTGTAAAAAACAGTAACAATATCAAATGCATAATACATGTACATAATATATGTGGGATATTACACATAGATAGTTATATATGCATAATATTATTACACATTAGTACAAATGTATGATTAATATCTTTGAGGCATATTATTATTACACGTTTGGGGTGTACTAATAATACACATTGGTACATGTGTATGTATAATACCTTTGGTGTGTGTGTGTGTGTGTGTGTGTGTGTGTGTGTGTGTGTGTGTGTGTGTGTGTGTGTGTGTGTGTGGGTGTGTGTGTGTGTGCGCGTGAATCTATAGGTGTCGTGACTGTGGGGCTGTATTAGAGGAGTATGATGAGGAGACCCTGGCTTTGGCCGTAGTTGTTCTCTCCATGTTTATCCACCTGAGTCCGGACCTGGCCGCTCCACTGCTGCTGGATATCATGCAGTCAGTTGGAAGGTAGAGTACTGCAGCAGCACTAAACCCGCTCGACAGATCTTATACCTCAGGCAGGATGTTGGTGTTTGGTATCACATTTAATGCTTTTCTAACACAGGAAAAGGAAATGACATAAAGCCACAAGGCAAGATTTCCAAAACATCAACTGATAAAAGCATACTGTCTGTTTTCAAAGCCATGTCACATTTCCTAAAAAGTCATTTTTAAATGTATTTTGTTTAAATATGTTTTGTCAAATGTGCTTTGTGGTGCAGGTTGGCATCCAGTGCAAATTACTCATGCCAGGCTGAAAGGTATGTTAGGATTTTTAGGTTATAGTGTGTGTGTGTGGATTTTTGTATGCGTGTAGATTTTGATGCCTGTCTCTATAATGTATTAAGAGTGAAAATTCAACGTATATCTCACATTTCACCACAATGTTATGTTTTTTTTTTCAAAATGACATTGAAAACACTAAAGAGAGTGGAGGAACTGTTCACACAATAGTAAAATACTGACAGGTCATTATTTAAATCACTGAAGACAGTCCAATGAGACAGAAATATTTGTTGATTTACTTTTTTTCTTATGCACTCTACAGTACACTATAGTTTATCACTTTTATTTTGGTATGTAGTATAATGTTCTAAATGACTTTTGCATATATATTGTCAGCATGTTGTCAACGTTTTGTATTTTTGACAATATTTGGTGTTTTTGACAGTCCTACATATTGAGGGTGTGGATTATTTTTTTTCTTTTTACATTTGCATATGTGTTAAATTAATATTTTCTATGTATTATTATTATTATTATTATTATTATTATTATTATTATTATTATTATTATTATTATTATTGATACTAACATTTCAAAATCTATGCAGTTGATTCCTCTGGTTAGAATCACCAACCACTGATACTCCTTTACTGTGTGTATTTGTGCATATTGATCTATCATTGTGTCTGTGTATCTGTTATTATGACCTTGTACTATGGGCTGTGTGTGTGTATATATGTGTGTGTGTAGCATGTTGATCCCAGGTAACGCTGCAGGTGTAGCTAAGCAGTTCCTGCGTTGCGTGCTCCACCAGCTTGCACCCAACGGCATCCTCCCACAGCTATTCCAGAGCAACATCAAAGGTACCCAAAACCTGCCTGTGCATATTTGCACACCCCCACCCACACAGACACACTGAACACATGTTCTTAATGTTTCTGCCTTTCAGATGGAAGCTTCCTTCGCACACTGGCCACATCTCTCATTGATTTCAATGAACTGAGCTCTGTGGCAGCATTAAGTCAGCTTCTTGAGGTAAGCAGGTTTCAATATTCTGACCTTTTTCTGCATTCATTCTGTCTTGTGTTAAAATGAGATCAGTCATAATGAAAATCATATCACGTTCTCCAGCAGATGGCACTCTTGTCAAAGAACAGAAATTTTGAGCAGTGTAGATCTAAAGTAGATTAGAGATTATTTTCCTATAAGACAGAATACCAGTGTACAGGAATGCAAACCAAACTGTTATTTGTAACAACATTTAACATTATATATCATTTATTTCTATCAGGTATCAAGCATAAGTTTTAAGTAAAATAAATATGTCATTAAAAATTCAGTTGGTCAAATCTAAACACAACTGTCTACAGTATATTGATGTTTGTATTATTTATAGTTTCTAGTTAAATGTAATAATTGAAATCTTATGTAATTCAAAAATAGTATACATTTTATGTAAGCATTCCTACAGATGTGTTTTATTTTAACAATAGTGTATTGTTTCATTAGTGCACAACAAGTATTGGCATCATTATGTATTTTTTAAGAAATATTCACACTTTTTACCAATTTACCAAATTTGTACCAATTTTTTATTTATTTTCCACATATTTAGGTTAGTGTGAGAAAGCACAAGTGTGAGTTCTTGGGTAGATTACAGGTACAGTAAAGGTACAGACAGTTCAAGTATACGATTGTGCTTATAGTCATGGAAAAACACCTTCATTCACAGGGGCATCAACATTTATTACATGCACACGTGAAGGTAACACATAGTAACTACTTGGTTTAGACAAAGTATCTGTAGACACATTATTTAAAAAAAAGAAAGAAAAACACTTTTGATGAACATTTCTTATGATGTTTATACATTTGAGTTATTATGACATAATTCTGATATAGTGATTACACTTCTCTATATACTGTTATGCTATAATATTCTGTAATCTCTATATAGTAGTTCTCCAAAAATCACAATAGAATATTGTGAAATTAAATTCATAATTTAATTCAAAAAGGTAAACTGACATATGTGTTATATGTATTACATGTAAAGTGATGTATTTCTAGCCTTTTTTTGTTTTAATGCTGATAATCTTTGAATAGTCATTTAAAATGAAATATGAATGCAAATGAAATATTCTAATAATTTGAAATTCTCTGTTTCTGATTATCATGAGTTGTATGCCTACAGTTAAATTATGGGGGCAGCCCTGTGGTTAAGGATCTGGTCTTGTGACTGGAAGGTCACTAATTCGAGCCCCAGGCAGGTCATGACGGAAATTCAAGGCACCTAACCCCCAACTGCTCTCCAGGCACAGACGGGTTAAATGCGGAGGTCAAATTTCACTGTGTGCAATTACATTAGCAAAAGCATCTAATCTAAATTAGTGTAATGCCCTGCCCAGCACAGAATGAAAGGGTGGGGGGACTCACCACAACCCTGACCAGTATTAAGTGTTAATGAGTAAGGATGGATGGATGACCTATAAGCCATTCTGATCAAGTAAAACAAAAAAAAACGTGAAATATGTCACTTTATGTGTATTGAATATAAAATATGTTTATCTTTCTTAATTTCATTTGAACAACAACAAACTTTTCCACAATATTATAATGGTTTGATATGACGCTGTAGTATACAAACTGTTCACTCCCTAATAACTTTTAAACTGACTGTTAAAGGACATTTAGTGTTTTCACTTAGGTGTAAAAGGACAAACAAAAGAACTAGTTTTTGATCTGAGATTGAAGAATGTGTACTCATATATGACAAATATTACTCAGGGTTTGAACAATAAGAAGAATTTGCCTGCCGGGGGCACAATGCTCCACTGCTTGGACAACATTGCCAGCTTTATGGAGGCTCTTCCTATGGACTCCCCAAGTAACCTCTGGACAACTATTTGTAACCAGTTCCAAACCTTTCTGACCAAGCTTCCTTCTGTACTGCCTCTAAAGGTATCCTCCCTATTCCTGTTTCTTATTAGTTCTACAATCGCTGAGTACTGTTCATTATGTGTCTGGTATGTCCGTGTGCATGATTTAATCTCTGAACTGGATTCTGTTCTTAAGTACCCACTGGACTCCAGCATGAGAATCATCATTTGCTTACTGAAGATTCCAACTTCTAATGCAATCAGAGTAAGCTCGTTTACAACATTGGTCAATGTGCACATTAAACTATCACACATGTTTTAAAAACGTTGTGGCCATATTAAAAGTGTTTTTTTGGAGACTGAGATATTTCTGCAAACCTCTCTTCTAGAGTTTACTGGAACCTTCCTCTAAGCTGCTGAGTTTCGTTATACAGTATGGTGTTTTCAGCCTCTCCTACCTTGTTGAACTCTGTGGTCTGTGCTACAAAACCTTCAGTAAAGTAAGTATTTTAGACATTTCCAGGCATCCTGTCTTCATCAAATTAGTTTAAATCAAATGAAATTAAATAGACAATTATAAAACTGTTTTTATCCCTAGTTAAAATGACTTATACACAGTAAATCTGCCAGTGTTAAGTCAACACTGTTAGAGTTAAATTAACACTGAGAGTGTCAAAATGTAACACTCTCAGTGTTAATTTAACTCTAATAGTGTTGATTTAACACTGGCAGATTTACTGTGTACTGTATTTCTGCTTTTTTCTTGCTCATATCAGACTCACCTAGCTAACAGTGGTAATAACCACCCTTGGCTTGGAATGTTCACTCTGTAGACACTTTTCGTGTTGCTCCTGTGTTCATTAAAGAGGTTAACTGGTCCACTGTGGTGTGTGGATTACTCTGTACAACTCACCACAGTTGTCAATCCCCTCTGGCATCAATGGCCTGTGAAACACCACTGTTATGCCCTTGGGAAGCACTCAGTGTTTTGAGAAGTCCATTCTCAGTACAACCTTCACTACAGCTGCTCTAGAACATCCCACAAAGTTGGTAGTTTCAAATTCTACAACTAGGGTTGCCACCCGTCCCGTAAAATACGGAATCGTTCCTTATTTGTGAACTAAAAGTCACGTTTCGTGTTGATCTCAAAATCTGGCCCATTAGCATTTTTATGGAAGTTGTGAAAGGCTTTGTTGGAAAACGTACAATAATGGGGTCAGGCAACTGGCAGTCCAAAGACTGTCTCAGCAGCACAGCTAAAAGAGGATAACAGCTAACAGGAGAGCTCTGATAGCTATAGGTCACTTGTAACTTGGCAGCCCATTACTTTGGCTTTGAAATGTGCATCAGTCCAGGAAGAAGATTTTTCTTGACCAGACCAATAACAAAGCAGCGATTATCAAGAACTTTTTCAGGCCTTCTCAGAGAACAGAGAGGCCTCTATCTCCCCGAGACATCTGCAGCTGTTCTTCAGCTGGTCGGTGGTTTCCCTGCACCACACTGATATATTCTCAGACACAACAGACTATTCTATATAATATTTGCTCTTTAGAATAGTCATGTGAAAGAACTTGAAATAATTGCAGAATATTAGTCCTGTCTTTGTCTGGCCTACTGAGGGAGATTTCAGTTTCACAACAAGCTAGTCTGAGGCAGCAACTGGCCTACTTTTAAGATCAAGGCAGCATGTATTTCCTACACTGTGTCCCATTCTTTTAAATAATCAACTGGTAGGAAATGCACAGAAAGTGCATGTGCCCAACACAGTCTGAGAAGAGTTAGAGGGACGGAGTAAATCCATAATGTTATTACTGGATATGGCGAGTTTGTATGTGAGCATATAATACAGATGGTTACTTATTTTATTTTATTTTATTTTATTTTATTTATCCTGTCCCGAGACAGCCTGTTAGCACTGAGTTACATCAGCATTAAAAGCATTGTACTGCTAAGACCACTAATTACTAAAGAAAGAAAGAAATATATTGCTGTTGGCTTCTATAGTTTTGCCTAAATATTGGTATATTGAACTGATCTACTGTGAACCTCAGACACTGTTGTCTCCTCCATAAAATATAAATCCTACTTAGAGAAACCAGGAAAATAAAATTGGCTATTATGTATAGACTATGATGTCATATTCCTAACTCATGCCCCCAAACTTTACATACACCATCTGCACTTCACCTTTGCAGTTTCAATTCATAAACAAGATCAGGTGAACATACTCTCCCCCAAATACACCATTCATTTCATTTATAGCAGCTTTTTTCACCCTCTGACACTTCTCTTCCATGCCCTGCACCCATTCTCTCTATCCATTTCTCCTCAAGTATTTTCTTTTTTATTTTGTGTTGCTGTTTCAGTCATTTTTCTACCACCCACACAATATAAACAGCAAAAAAAAAACAATCAGAATCAATTTATTGTCAGTGCACATGTACAAGTACAAGTACAGCGAAATTATCATCAGTCAGAAGAAAACCAGTAAACACAATGGGGAAGGAGGGGAGGTGATAAAAAAAAAAAACTCAACCCCTAGACTGCACCCTGGTGGGGCACAGTTTGGGAGCCCAGGTGGGAAAAGAAAAAAGTCACCTATTAAACCTAAGCACATCAACAAGACATAGCAATGGTGGGGATATGGTAGGTAGGATAGGTGGGTAATGAATGGAATAGGCCAGCGGCAACAGACAGGTCCGGCAGCGACCAGAGCACTTCCGCACAGAGCCATATGCCCCCGCCTGGGACTAAGCCCTCCAATGCGGTTGAGTGCCTGGCAGACAGGACAGAGAAGCAAGCAGGGTAGACAGTGATGAAAGGAGGAAAAATGTGACCGCCTCCGACGAGAGCCAGCAAGAAACACCCAGAAGTAAAAGTCATCCAGAAGTAAATACAGCTGATCACTGAGTCAAAAAATAAACATATAAACAAGTATAAAGACATATTTGTGGTAAACTAGCCAATCAGAGCAGAGCTTGGTCGCCATTACCAATTTTATTCCCCTCTCAGTGTCAGGCAAATGGTATTTCCACACTTCAACTTTTCTTTTTACTAACCTCCTCTCTCTTGCACTTCTTTTGCACACCCTGCAAATATTAAACAATTTTCTTTTTATATATCTCCTTTGTTTACCTCAGCACTCAGTTTTTCCTCAGTTTGCAGTTTTATTGTTTTTATTTTATATTTACTGACACCCATATCTCAAGCTGCCCAGCTGTAAAAATGTCAATCCGAGCAGAGGTCATCAAATTATTCACGAGCTCACCATAAAAGGCAAAATCATCGGCTTGTTAAATCCCACCTGGGCATTTTTCACCCAATGAGTGAAGTGTGTCTTGCATAACTAAATGTCAGATGTCAATACTTGTACCTATGTGATATCTAAGCAAAATGCATTAACTGTATAAAACTCAAAAACTGTATAAATATAATTTAAATGTAATACTTTAAAAGGTATCTCAATCCAGCCTTCTTTTCCAACAGCTTATATTTAGAGTTAAATATACCATAGGCCACCATCACTTAGTTCACTGTATTTAGAGCTAGTTTCCTTGGCTGTTTGTGAAATATGGTCTCCCTCTTGCTTGCTCTTTTTCGACCTGAAGAAGAATTCAATCAGCCTGTATTGATTTTCATATTTTAGAAAGCTAGTTTAGAGTTGCAGGAGATACATTTGCCCCAGAGAGCTGCTGATGATATGATAAGTGAGGCTATGCAGTAATTTCTAGTCAGTGTGAGGAGCTGTCCTTCAGATGGATCTCTATAGCATCCCACCTGTCAGCACTATGAGTTTATGCTTGCAGTTATATTGATTTGTCTTAGGCAGGTTCTTTCTGGATTGCACAGCATTCATTTTTCATAAGATGGTGGCATGGACTTCATTCTGAGTGATTCAGCATCATAAATATGTCAAATTCTGTTGACTGCATCAGTGTCACCTTACATGGAAAGATCTAACACAGTGATACACTTTCACAGGACTGTTTTAATAGTAAATATGATACAAACAACACTTGAAGTGAAGAGGAAACCATTTGTTCTATAGATGAGAACAGAATCTCATGATAATAGAAAATCAGTATAATGGCTCATAGAAATAGTGTGTAGCTATGCCACTTGCAAAATGCTGACGTAAATAAAGAGATATAATTCTAAAGTTAATCTACTTTTTATCTGATTTCTCATTACCCTTTTCACATTTTATTAGGATTTTATGAAGAATATATCCTAACAACCAGTTAGATGCTTATTTTTGTTTAGTTCTCATACTATTGTTTTTAGCCTTTATACTTTATGTATATGTCTTAAAGTAAAATGACTGTGATATTTACAGACATTGTTTGGGTTAAACCATTTGAGTAAAATCATATAATTGATTTTTGCAGTGTGGCATCCCAAACTGTCCTCCGTAAGCATAACAGAAATAGTGATTACAGTTGAATTGTCCTCCGCCTCTGCTTTGACCCAGTGGGACTAAAACTGCTGACACAAAGACACAGATCTTGTTGCTGTGTAAAGCAGAGAAGGAGAGAGCGAGAGCAGTTTTTATCTGAGCTGGAACTGTGGCAGAAGAGTTGAGAAGCCTGCCATTCTAATCCACTGGTCCTCAGCCTGGAATATAGATAAACAACATTACACTGAGCAGCACAGCAAGTGGGAGAGATAATTAGGGCATTTGAGACAGATAGTTATAGAGAATAGACAGACAGAGATAGAAGGCCATGAGTTCCTGATCCATGAGACTGAACTGAAAAAGTGAAATGCTTAAGAGTGCACGTTGAGATATGAGTACTTTATGGCACTTTGGCTTCCATTGTTTGTTTTGGATAAGAGCGTCTGATAAATGACAAAATGTAAATGCAAGGGATGCAGTTTGGCATTCAGATCTTCTCTTCTGTTCTCCTGCAGGAAAGAGACAAGTTCTACATGTCCCGCATTGTCATTTTGGAGTTGCTCCAAGCCCTGAAGTTCAAGTCTTCAATTCCTGACACTAACCTGCTCCTACTAGTCCAGGTAATTTGTGTTATAATCTAATTCAGCAGTGTCACTGAGAAGCAGGAAAACACTAATGCTGCCTTCCTGTTTTTCTTTCCGTTCAGTTTGTTTGTGCTGACATCGGAACCCGGCTGTCTGAGTCCACCATTCTGCAAAAGCACATGATTTCATCTTTACCTGGGGTGAGAGCACTTACATTACCTCAGATGGAAATATTTTAAAAGGAATTGTTTTGACAAAAACAAACATGCAACATTTTCCCATTACCTGTTTAATCTGCCAATATTGTATCAGTTTTGATTGTTGGACTTTACATTTTTTATATATATTATGGCATCTTGCTGGTTTTTACAAAGCTCGTACATTTCTCTTCTTTCAGTGCACAACAGCAGCTATGGAGTGTCTGAGACAGTACCTGAGTGAACTGCTGGACTTCATTGCAGATATGCATACTCTGACCAAATTAAAGGTATAGTATACATTTAGGACAGCATTTCCTTAGCACCAATACTATGTGTTAATTAGTTATTTGTTTTGTTTGACGTTATATCAAAAGCCCACACAGTATAAATACTAGTACATTAAAAAATAATAATTTTATTAAAAAAAACTTCATAATTTAGTTTAAAAATGTAAAATGTCACATTTTATATTCATTACACATAAAGTGACATATTTCAAGCCTTTCTTCAGGCTTTTTTGGCTTATAGCTCACGAAAATCAGAAACTCACATTATATATTTAGAATCACATCTTATTGTGAATTTGAGTGAATTTCTATTCAAACAGTATCAACATTAAAACAAATAAAGCTTAATAAATCAATTTACTATAAAATATATTACCTTTTTTATTTAAATTATGAACACAGACCTTTTCACAATATTCTAATTTTCAGAGATACACTAGTAAATAAACTCATTTTTGTGTCTTTGAGTATGCTTTGCTAATTGAATTATGGAATTGATCCCCCCATAGAGTCACATGAAGGCCTGCTGTCAGCCCCTGCATGAGGACACTTTTGGTGGGAATCTGAAGGTGGGGTTGGCCCAGGTCGCTGCCATGGAAATCAGTAAAGGCAATCACCGTGACAACAAAGCAGTGATTCGCTACCTACCGTGGCTGTACCATCCACCGTCTGCTATGCAACAGGGGTAAGAGATCCTCCCATGAAATGAGAAGAGAATCATACTCAAGGCTGTGCTCTTTGTATGTTATAATTATACAGTGACACACCTAAAGCATAATTGATGTAGACTTTTGACTATTAATTGTTGTTCTCTCTCTTCTGTAGGCCCAAAGAGTTTATTGAATGTGTGTCCCACATTCGCCAGCTTTCCTGGCTCCTGCTGGGCTCTCTTACCCACTGTGCTTTGCATCAGGGCTCCACGTCCTGTATGCCTATCCCGCTGGATGCTGGCTCTCACATTGCAGACCACCTCATCGTAATTCTCATTGGTTTTCCAGAGCAATCCAAGGTATGGCAGCGGATCAAGTCACACTGCATTTGCTGCTGAACCCTTCAATAAAAAAAAAAAAATTTAGTAGCTTATGTATGAAATGTGAATGGTGTGGCAACTTATAAATTAAGACTTCAGATAGAGATTCATAAATATATATGTAAATATATGTATATTCATATATTTTATGTGTTCATTAATTAAGCAATAATACACAAGAGAGACTGCTATAACATGAGATATTCAGAGTGTGGACTCGTCCCTATGACCACAGTACACCAGTGCCAATATCTCACATTACACCCAGTAAATCTACCAGTGTTAAATCAACACTATTAGAGTTAAATTAACACTGAGAGTGTTATATTTTGACACCCTCAGTGTTAATTTAACTCTAATAGTGTTGATTTAACACTGGCAGATTTACTGTGTAGCATGACCCTTGAGTGTATTATTGTGATTATGCCACAGCTCCCTTATCACTGTTTAGTGTTAGATTCTAAGATAAAGAGGACAGAAAAATTATTTGGTTGTTAATCAACACTCCACAAGGTAAAGTAGTTCTATTCTGTATTTAATTTCAATATTGACACTCCTAGAACATCTTTCAGCCAATCACATTGTGAGGTCAGAACTAATGTTGGTATAATTGATTTTATGTAGCCTCTATATTGTTACATTTTATTAAGTTTTAATTGAAATATTTATCATTTTCATTTTAGATATTGTTTTGCACTCTTTTATTTACATTCTTCTGTCTTTCATTTTGTATATTTTAATGTTATATGAATGTTACATGAGTTTTTCTTTTTATGAATATTGCTTATTTCTTTTTATTAATATAGCTTTTATTTTAGATTAAGTTAGAGCAGCTTATCTTTAATCTCAATCAAGTTGTATATGTGCAGCCATAACATATCCTAAATGAAATTCTTTTTCTTTTGTTATTAGACATCAGTGCTCCACATGTGCTCCCTCTTCCATGCCTTCATGTTTGCTCAGCTGTGGACCATCTACTGTGAGCAGGCTGCTGCAGCCCCGACCGGGCAGAACCAGAACCAGA
Source organism: Crenuchus spilurus (assembly GCA_036984385.1). Lineage (NCBI taxonomy): Eukaryota > Metazoa > Chordata > Actinopteri > Characiformes > Crenuchidae > Crenuchus > Crenuchus spilurus. The sequence continues at coordinate 37,837 of BRDA01007233.1, forward strand.
ACGAATTCTCATCCGGCGCCATCCTCACTGGCCTGGAATTCTGGAGCCGAGTCACACCCAGCATCCTTCAGCTCATGGCACACAACAAAGTAGTAAGCCCCTGTTCACTAAAGTGTTTACTGTCTTTCTTTTGAGTTTGCCATATGAGTTCAGCTTGTTCTTTGCATTGTGGCTTTTTAAAGTATTTGTAAAATTGCATGAATTTATTCCACAGTCCAGACAGTTCTGCATGGCTTTGTCATCGTTTGTGGCTGAATCATGAAGACAGACATCTGCTACTGTGGTTTATGTGGCACTGAAACACTGCTGACAAATGACTCAGGCTTTGTATTTAATTTTAGCCAATCTGATTTGAATGGACTTTCATTGATAATTGCACACTATTGTTCCTGTTGGCTTGAATTGTGGTTATACTTGTTTGATCAGTACTATGATGTTATTTCGTTAATCATGGATGACAACTGTTCAGAGAGGCTCTTTTTTTTCGATTTAGATGGTGGAAATGGTGTGTTTACACGTCATTAGTCTGATGGAGGCATTACAAGAATGTAATTCAACCATTTTTGTGAAAGTAAGTATGACTTCTGTGTATCTGTATCCAGAACAGTTGATTCCGATCTGAACATCATTTCCACCTACGTACATCAGGTTTTCAATGTACATGACTCTCACGATCTGCCACTCATCTTCCTTTCCTTCTTTTTATAGTTAATTCCTATGTGGCTGCCAATGATTCAGTCTAACTTAAATGTAAGTATTCTGTATGTCATATGTTGCGGTTTAAAATCATCTGCCTGGACTAACAGGTATTTCCCTGTGAACTGACTGTCTCTCTATGTTGATTCATAGCACCTGTCTGCGGGTCTCCAGCTGCGTCTGCAGGCCATCCAGAACCGAGTGAATCACCAGTGTCTCCAGGGACCTGGTTCTGGCTCCTTTCCCTTCGCGCTACGCAAGTGGCTGCAGTGTACTCAGTTTAAAATGGCTCAAGTGGAAATTCAGTCATCTGAGGCTGCCTCCCAGTTCTACCCCATGTGAACCGCAGTCCTATAGGAGCTTCTGCAATACCAGCACATATCTTTTCTCTGCTCCAACCAGCGTACTGTCTTTCTCCAACTGCTAATGTAGTTGTATTTAGCAGCTCTGCTTTTGTATCTATAAACTGAATTGTACTACAGTGTGTAGGTTTTGGTAACAAATTCAGGCTAACTGTTCATACCTTCATAGAGGACTTTATGTTTGCACGCAACAACTATCAACATGCATATAAGTACGTGGGTTAGTCACTGTGAAATAGTGACACTGCATTATTACAAACAGAATGTGGTACAAACAGATGCAGGAGTCTTCCTATTGTGCGAGTGTGTGCCTGCATGCATGTCTGAGTGTGTGTGTGATGTGTGTGAGTGTGTTTCTTAGCCAGACCTAAGTGTGAAAATCACTGGTTTTAGTGCACACACATTTTGCATATGTATTACATTAGGTGGGAGAATGACATCATTCTAGAGGGCTTTCAAAGATGAGAAATATGTTTGTAATACATCATTTCAAGGAAAAAATAAACACAAATTAATTTTTCTTGAATATGCTGTGTGTCCGTTTTATGATTTACTTTCAAAAATTAAGCCATTTTTTAATGTATTAAATATAGATTCAGAAAAGTTAAAAGAGAAAAAATTGTACACAAATCAAATTGGCCTTTGGATTTCCAGTATCCTCCTCCTCCTCTTTTGGGCTCCAAGATAGGACATATTGCCTTTATCCATCCACCCGAGCACAAATCAATCAGACCACAAACCAGGTCCAGGCAGCTGTGTAACTCAATAAAGCCTGACCAATAGACAATGGGGGTAAACAAGCCTGGTGAAAAGAGAGAATAGTGCCCATTTTCACTCATTAATCAGTCCTGCTTTCTGAGAAATGTAGCAAATACAATTACAGCTGCTCTCAACCACGTTTAAAGTGATGAAGTGTTCTGGACAGGTCTCATTATGTTATCCATATGGAGCAGCACTGACCTTTTCAAGCCTCCATTCTTTCTGTTTTACATTTGAAATCATAGATAGATAGATAGATAGATAGATAGATAGATAGATAGATAGATAGATAGATAGATAGATAGATAGATAGATTTAGTTAACTTTTCATTTTTGCACACACACCCTTTATTTACATGCATATAGAGTCTGTGTGTGTGTGCGTGTGTGTGCGTGTGCGTGTGTGTGTGTGTGTGTGTGTGTGTGTGTGTGTGTGTGTGTGTGTGTGTGTGTGTGTGTGTGTGTAAAAATCAGTACCACTCACAAGAATCATTGTTCCCCACTGGCATCAGTGGGTCATGGGGAATCCTATGCTGGGAATCCCTCAATCTAAGAGAAGTCCATTCTCAGTACACCTTCCCTACAGTGGCCCTAGAGCATCTACAGTAGTTAGCAGTACCCAATGTGCTTTCCAAGATGTTACCACCCTTCACAAAGTACCCTATTATAATTCCCTTTTGGACCTCATTCTAATCACATCCTTCATGATGATTGTTTTCCACTCCCCCTACAACTGACTAGTGTGCTTGCTTATTTATACATGCAGCAAACCCTGTAATGTGACATCCTGGGCTGAGTGCATTTCAAACCAGGATCATATTCTAATATGACTGTGTGTGTGTGTGTGTGTGTGTGTGTGTGTGTGTGTGTGTGTGTGTGTGTGTGTGTGTGTGTGTGTGTGTGTGTGTGTGTGTACAGCAATGTTCCAGCATGTAGTAGACAGCTTTTCACTAAAGAGGCTATTACTACTAAAACTCTTATTTAAATAATAATAAGAACAAAAGTTATCTACAAAAGTTTTTTGCACTCCTTTTACCCTTGTTGTTTTCTTTGTAATATTACAAGAGGTGCATTTTCATTAGTTGTCCTACATTCCACTTTCTCTTGGATTTAAAATAAGATTTGTTTTAACAATAATTAAAACTAAATCTAGAAGAGCAGAGAAAATGCATTACTAGTTATTTGCCAGAAGCACAAAAAGCACTCAAATCAGTCCAAGCTGCATCCCTGGCAACATGCCCTGCCCTAAAGTAAATCAGAGGGTGAGGCACCCTTCCCATCGACCTCTAAGCCCAGCTCATCAAAGAGACCCTATCCTGCAGTGTGAGTGTGCATGTGTGTGCAATCAGCTCCCCATGCTCAGATGCAGCATCTGCCAGACGCCTGCCATGGTCGTTTGAACTCAGAGCCCTTTCAAATATCTCACTCATTAAAAGCTGCTTATATAATCAGTCTCAGGAACACTGGCTCTCCTCCTGCCTGATCCCGCCTTCCTCAACCGACTGCCTCCGTTCTATACACCAAGCCATGTGTGTGATGTGGAGAGCAGACCTGATGAGTGGACAGCTGGAGGTCAGTCATTAAAGCTGACCAGTGGATTCTGAGATGAGTGGAGAGGTCATATGTCTTAGGCTGGTGAAGGAGTGCTGGGGCTGGCACAAAAGTGCACCTGTAGAATGTTCTTTCCCCAATCACTCTGGTTCATTTGGCGTATTGGGACTTTTTCTTTGCATTCTAAAGACAACTGCAAACATTGTGTTAGTGTTTGCTGGTGTCTGTTCAGTCAGTGTTCTGTGGACTTAAAGGGAATCCATCAGCTTACTCTGTCAACACTGCCCACCAAACAACAACAAACCCAAACATTACTTTGGTGTGTCATGCCAATGATTGTTCAGGGGCCCTAGAACATTCTCCACCATTCACACTGGCACATTTTTATCTTTCTAAAGTCTTAATTCTGCCAGAATTATTTGTTTTAGGTGATATGAAGCCATAATTTCAGCATGAAGTCATAACTGAATGGACATTTTGATAATGGTGTTTATAAAAACAGCACTTCTGGTTCTAAAATCTGTTTGGCTGACCCACATTTGAAGTCTACATAGCATCCCAATAATAAAAGGTATTTTCATGTGACTAACAGTAGTACTACTATTAGTACAAAACTAAGAGTAGTACTAGTACTAGAGTATCTTAGTAGAAAATTGATTTAGAATAAAAGCTTCTTTAGCTGCAAACCCAACTAAAGCATTACAGAAATAATCTTCAGTCCAAATCTCTCAACCCTAGCCTGACAATTGCTCTGAGAATGTTATCGCACTGACTCAGACAGCATATGCTCATTGCGAACCGGCTCTCATCTGGGAAGAGAACAGGATGCCAGTGGCAGGCCTGGTAACTCTGGTGTTCTCTGGCAAATGCCAATCACGCTTCCTGGCACTGGTCTGTGAGTTCAAATCTCACTGGAGGACACCATCACTCATGATACCCTCATGAAGTCATGGAGTTTGGTGAGAAGCATGCACACCAGTAGCTCGCTGGAGGTCAGTTTGTAGGGCTCTGGCAGTGCTCCTCCTGTTTCTCATCACAAAAAAGCAGAGAGACTAGTCCTGCTGCTGGTATCTTCGCCATGCTTTTGAGACTGTGCTGGACTATCTGTGGGCTGCAGGTACCAACTGCTGTTACCAGTAGTGACACTAGCAAAACACAAAACTAGAGAATCAGTGAGGAAGGATAAGGAAAGAGTCTGTGGTTCACCACCTGTAAACCATTCCCTTTTTGGGGGTTGTCTTGCTGTTGCCTCTCCAGTGTTCCTGTTGTCACTTTAATTTACACCAAAGCAGGTGAAATTGATTTACAATCACTTATGTAAATTACAGTGTAATTAATATTTATATATTTTCTCATAATTTTCTAAAAGCTGTGCATCATACAGTAGGTTCCAATGGTAAACACAATGCAAATATAGGAGATTGTGTTGTTGATTGATCCAACAAGATTTTTATGTAGAACAGCAACACAGACTTAAAATAAAATTTCCCCTGACCCAAAAGCATCACTGCTGGATGATGAATGTTGTGCACATGTCTAAGGTTGACAGGTTGATATAATGAGACTTTAAATAACTGTTGATCAGGCTGTTACTGGGGCCATACCAGAGACTGGAAGGTTCAGGAAAGCACTTGTGTTTCTCAGTTATTCAACTGATAGTTAAGCATGGAAATCTGCCATGTACAGACTTATGATGCACTCTTAATCTTCTTAAATTGCAGACATATCCTTTTACAAAGCTGGGCTTTTTTCATAGCAGTCAAGGTGCTACAGCAGGAAATTCACCACTGCAAGGAGCATTCCTGACTCAGATGCAGCCCAATCCTTGCCAACCCACACAGGCTTGTCAGATCAGTTATTTCCTCGCCCATTTAGAGTGCTGCAGGCCGGACAATGCATGAATGTTTAAATTGCTCAGAGTGTCACATGTTATTATCCTCAAGTGGTACATTTACAGGACATAGAGAGAGCATTTTTGGACATATTATTCTCATTCATAGTATGATTCATTCAGCTTTCTTTAATTCTTCTCTTGAAAGAGATTTTATTTTAAGATAATATATATATATATTTTTTTAATAAAATAACATTTTATTTTTTTTATTTTAATATTTATTTTATTTCCAGCGACAATGTATGGTTTGGGTCACAGGTTAAGCCTAATCCCAGATGTTACTGCATTATTTTTGGTGATTTATAACAGTTACAGCCTGGGCTTAATCTAGCCTAAAGTGTAAGTAAGTTTTAACCTGGCTTACACCAAGACTAGGGCACTTTGGGCAACAAAAACTACCCACACAACACAGCCTTCACATCACTCTACTAAAAACAGATTTACATCTGATTGCAATATTTTATTCCTACTATGTATAAACATATTCAAACACTCTGTTTGAGTGAATAACAGTCCAGAAGGCAGATATGCAGAAATTAATATTTACATTCATGCATCATTCCCTCTCTTAATTACATACAATAATGTTTTTGTTATTTTAAACATAGCTTCCTGAACTCTTCTTGAAGTGCAGGTGATGCACGGTTTGGGCAAGTAGACATAAGATCGATAGATAGTGATAGACAGACATCACTCAGACACAAAACATGATGTTTGAGCTATTGAAACAGAGCCAACTGTCTATTGTAATGCATATTCCAAGGCTTCATGTTAATGTTTTTTTAAACGTTACCACAGTAGCATAATATGTATGGTATTTGCTATAGCATCAGAAATACAGACATTCATTATCTTTCTAATGACAGCCTATGCGGCGTTGTATGGCACTGCCTTATAGGAAATGGTGCTGCCCTTCATGCAATCATTCATATTAAATGGCTGTGTTCATCTTAAACATAGTGGTCATACTATTGCAGAAGGGTTCTTGTCTGGTGGCTTGTGAAGAGAACAATTAGCATGTAATCACCTCTGAACATGACCAAGTGCCTCCTGCGCAACCGTCTACTGTCCTTGTAATCACTAGAATTTGGCACAGACAAGGGGGTGTTTAGCATTCTAGCCTTGAGGAGGATATAGCCTCAAAAACTGGAATGTTCGTATCACTGCACATATGAAACCACAAGACACCACAGAAATAATGCAAGGGAGCACTGGAAAGACCTCCAGTCTTCATCGCTGAACGATGATGTAACATACCTTGCGTAAGTGTCTGTGCATAGGCGTATCTCAATGATATATAACATTAACGTTTATATACACAACACAGATATGACTCCACAACATCCGTTGTGTAAGTCAACCTATAAATCTATAGACGATTGCGGTAATAAATAAAAAACCAATATGGGCAATCTCTGGTATGTGTCCAGGATATACCATGCAAACCAGGTATTTCTGCACAACATAACCTGACTTTTCAAACGCCTCCTTGGAAAAGAAACAGTATGGACATAGCAAATAAATAAAAAATAATAAATTAATAAAAAAGGCTACATGACATATTTTCTTCAGACCAGTGCATCAAATGTAAAATGAAGCATCTAGCTTAGTATACCGAGCACTGGAAAAAAAATTTGATTTTTTTAAATCATGCACATGTCCTTCAGTGTCTTTAAGCCACAGTTTGCAGTTCATGAGAGTGTATCTCATGGAGAGTGCATTGCAGTGCTGTAACAGTCCAGCCTGCTTTGTTCAAACTAATCTACCTTGTCCATTTCTTCTATTTTCTGCTAGGATGTCCATCTCAAATTTGTAGTCACCCATCTGATGTGCATTCATTCAGAGGTTGCCGAGGACGCTGCAGAAGTGGTCTGTGTATTTTACACGACAACATTATTTGTGCCAACATTTTTGGTCTTGTTCTTGCGGGAACTCATGGCGTATTCTCCACGACTGGTACCGTTCTCTTCTTTTCTTAGAGGTTTCCTGCAACAGAAACAGAACACTGATTTGGATTGTTACTTCACCTTCAGTGTTGCACAGAGCCAGGTCACTAAAACGTTTCCATTCCTGTACAATAACAAAAAGATCAATTTTCTCTCTTGTAGTCCTCCTACGGTCTCCCTACCTCTCTAACAAGAACAAGGAATGGAGTTAACTACGCCCACATGATGCTGAAAATCTCTTGGTCTGTGTAAGACAGTATTACTCAACATGGCCTATTCATGCACCCCTCTGTCTCCCTTTCATTACCTCACTGGTTATTATATTTCTCCACTGCACTGTGTCTTATATGTGCCAGCCAGTAGTCTTTTTAGGCTTATGTAACTCATAACAGAGCTGAATACAGTTAGTGCAGTCATTGTTCCTCGCACTACTGTACACTTGCTCTATTGGTGCTTATGTCCCTAAAGGTACATCAGGAACCCTGTCTTTGTTCCTCTTGTGACAATGTTATAGCCACATCACATGATAGAGTCAGTCATGCGAGGCCACAACTTTGAGCTAAATTTCAAAATCTCCCTGGGTTTTAGAGGAAAACAGAGTCCAGTGGGAAGATATTTAAATCCCAAGATATTTCTATAATTGTGTACAGAGGGAAGCATCTCTAGGACAGCTGTCTCAAACATGTGCTTTGGTCCCTGTTGGGGGATGGAAGTGGGTATCATTGGGCCATTAAAGGCTCTTATTAGCTTTTGTATGTGACTGTTGGCAACTTGTCATCATTTTCTACCCAAGAAGCACTTTTTTGGCACACAGGTTTTTAAGTAAAAAAGGCTTATTAAGTTACAGGCTCAGATGAGGTTGTTATGGACTAAGAGTGGAATGCTGAATCTCATAAGCAGATGGGAGAATGATATTACAATTACAATGCAGCACTGAATTATAGCATGACTTAGGATTAGCAGGCTTTGATAAGGTTGAAAAGGGATAATCATGTATTAATTTAACATGTACAGCTCTGGAAAAACTGAAACCACTCTACATGTCCAGCCCAAAACCACAATGAAAACATCTGGAATGTGAGTCAGAGAAAGATGGATGGTCACAAGCCATCAAATAAAGCTGGGCTTGTGAAAGACTGGTAGAGATCATGAACAAATCAGGATTATTTTACCAAATACTGATTAAATAGTGATTTTTTTCTAAGAACAATATTCTTTACATTATTCAAAGGTCTGAAAACACTGCAAATAAATGCTCTACACCCCAATATTGTCCTTTGGAATTTGGAATCTGGTGTCTTTGGACAGCTCTTTGGTCTTAGCCATGTTAGTAGTTGGGAGTCTTACTGATTGTGTGGGGTGGGCAGGTGTTTTTATGCAGCTATCGACCTCAAACAGGTGCTTCTAATTTAGAATAATAAGTGGAGTGGAGGTGGACTTTTTAGAGGCGGACTAACAGGTCTTTTACGGCCAGAATGTTTGCTGATTGGCAGGTGTTCAAATACTTATTTGCAGCAATAACACACAAATAAATTATTAAAAAATCATAATTTTTTTCTTTTAGATTATGTCTCTCACAGTGGACATGCACCTAAGATGAAAATTTCAGTTTTTCCCAAATTCCAAAGGACAATATTGGGGTGTAGAGTATTTATTTGCAGTGTTTTCAGACCTTTGAACAATGTAAAGAATATTGTTCTTAGAAAAAAAATCACTATTTAATCAGTATTTGGTTAAATAATCCTGATTTGTTCATGATCTCCACCAGTCTTTCACAAGCCCAGCTTTATTTGATGGCTTGTGACCATCCATCTTTCTCTGACTCACATTCCAGATGTTTTCAGTGTGGTTTTGGGCTGGACATGTAGAGTGGTTTCAGTTTTTCCAGAGCTGTACATGTTAAATTAATACATGACTATCCCTTTTCAACCTTATCAAAGCCTGCTAATCCTAAATCATGCTATAATTCAGTGCTGCATTGTAATTGTAATATCATTCTCCCATCTGCTTATGAGATTCAGCATTCCACTCTTAGTCCATAACAAATACTTATTTTCCTCACTGTAAACACTGGAGAATGAGTTTGCAGTGGTTTTCCAGACCTGTGTATACGTAGCTTAAGGTAAAGCTCATACCTACTGTATAAAAAATTAAAAATAGATGTTTTGAAGAGCTGATGATACAGTAGCAGTTTGCTTGAGTTTACAAAATTACAAAATTTGTACCAGACGTTCTTAATATTAAACTCCTCCGACTAATTTCTGTTATTCTCCATAGCTTGGATATCAAGTGCAACACAGGATCTGTAAATAAGCTACGTAAGCCTTTCACACAAATTCCAGGAGTGTAGCTTATGCAAGTATAACTATTTGCCACAAGTAAAATGCTTGTGAATGAAAGAAAATAGGCCTCAATTAACTGATTAATGAAGTCTTGCCTCAGGTCCATGAGCAGGCCGTTATGATGTCCCATGTTCCTGGTACCACTGTGGCTTCTCAATAATAGATGGCAGCAGTTGACACATGGCAGGTGGTGACACAACACTTCACAGAATTGATCAATATTTCATACCAAAGCTGTTCAAGTGCAGTGCACAGTCCCGTTTGAAGTTTTGAGAAGAACACTGAGACCAATGTTGTACTGTTGTAAGCTAAGTGGCCAGAAGATTCTGTCGAAAAATGTGGCAAGGCAGTGATGATGCTCAGTGAGTACATACTAAACTGTGGTTATCTTCATTGATCATATAATTGCATCTATATCACTATCATAGTCATACGCTTTGTTTTTAATTATTCAAATCTCAGCTTTTATGCCAAGCTATTTATACGGCATTCTGTTTGTTTTTCCCCTGCATGTTTTCCTAAGTTGTTCTGTGTATATGATATTCTCTGACTGCTTCCCTAAAGCTGCTGTGCCCTTCATTTGTTTGTGAAATGAAAGCATTGAGTAAACATCCATTCAGCTTTTCCAGGATTTCCTCTGTGGTGACGTGAGCAGAATTTATTTCCACTTAAACCCTCTTTGCCAGTGACGGATGACTGGCACAAATACAGATAAGGCTTGCAGTCTAAGTCATCAGAGGCTGCTGCAGCAGGGCCTCCTCTGGCAACAGCAAGCAGAAGCCCTGGCCCCTGGCCAGTCGGTTTCACTGGGGAAGCCCAGTACTGAGGGGCTGCAGAGACTATAATACTGTCTCCTGGTTCTTACTCACTCAGACAGCTCACAGCCAGTGTTCACTTACAGCTTTCCAGTTTTTTCTTCTTGTTATTGGCTATTCTCTTCAACTGAGATGTATAGCACTCAGGCTGTTTTCAATGTCCCCGAGCATGTAAAATTATATTCCTAACAATTGAAAGCTACAAAAACTCCAGAGCTCTGTTTGCACAACTATGGATTTTTGGAGCTATAGAATCGATCTTACTCACTGCAGGTCATCTGCCTTTCTTGTTTGTGACTTCTTCTATCAATGAATCATTATTTTTCAGTAAAAAATAACACAGTACATTACTGAAGCATGACTCTTTCAGTCCTCTCCAGTTCAGGTTTATATTGTGCTTTTACACCTTTGTATTGTGCCTCTAATGAAATGCTTAGCTTTCTTACCCTCTGTATCTGTCATATCTTGGTCCTGATGAGAGCCTGCCTCTTAGATTGGATGTGAAATGTGTTTTCCTTTATTGGAAATGGGATTGCTGTCAGATTGGATGGAGTGCTCTCTACCCTCTCAAGCTTGTTCATTTTTTTTTTTAAGAGAACAGGATTGGAAAGTTGAAAACGCTGAAGCTGTGAAATGGCCTTCAAGTGAACCATGTATAACCAGAGTTATGTTTCTAAATGCCAGTCTCCACATTTAAAGCTTGATAAGGAACCCCCTGTTTATAGGGTTATCACTGCTGAGCTCGAACTGGTTTCAGCTTTAGGACACGACCTGCTTGCATGTATAAAAGATGTTGCCTGTAACTGAATGACTGGGCAGATTAATTCATAAATAATGACTTGAGTTTGGGGCTACAGCATCCATCTCACTGCAGTAACACATTCTTGCTAGTGTAGCATTAAAATGAGGATGCCCCCTGGCTACAGAAGGCTGGAGAATTGCCATAATGAATTCCAAGGCCAGTCACTCATTACTTCCGCTGCCTGCGTTTGTCCCTGCCTCTTTCACAACACAGGGAACATGTCCCTGCTGAAAAATGCCACATTAAACCTTAGATGTTGCACAACTGATATGGGTTCGTAGTCTCTCCCATAAGGTTGGGGGTCACTAATCATTTTGACACCACTAATTAAAGTAGCACTTATCTGTGCATATATGGCTTGACCACTACAGTGAACAAGCTGACCTCACTTTGAAAGATGGTCTCAAGGTCTCAACCTGGTAGGTCTATGTAACAAACTGATGAAATAACCATCTGCTTAGGTAGCTTTAATATATGAATATAAGTAAATATACAGCTGTTAGTGAACACTAACAAACAGTGTAATTACACTCTCAGTTCTCACAGTTTTCAATTATATTGCTAGATAATTCATTTTTGAGGAACACCAGTCATTTTGCTTTAGTAAATCACAGTCATATAATCACTGAATAAAGTTTGACTTATCAGAAAAGTAAATTTAAAAAAAATATCTTAACATACTCCAGAAACGACAGACTTAAAATGTCCAGACTTTATATATCCACTGCAGTTACAAATAGTTTCAGAACCCAAGGCAACTGCTAAATGCTTACTTAGCTACCTAACTTCACTTTTTTGAAGGGGCCTGCTTGGTAAATGCACTACTGCAGTACATTGTAAAGATTTATTGTAAAGCAATAAAATGCACTGCAACCAACCAACCATACTGTATAACACTGTGCAAAATTACAAAGAAAAATGTTTCTGCATGCAGACGTCCATGTACATCTCAAGGTGTCGGATAACAAGAATATTTGTGACAAATCTGAGAGCATGCATTCACCTATAAACCTTTCATAACAAAGTGAAACAACCACCCTTACACTAAAGTCCTGAATACTACTAGGGTGTTTTCACACTAGACTTTTTTCCAGATCTACCACTTGTTCTGCATGTTCAGTGCATTTGGTCGAGTGTGAAAGCTGTTTTTGAGCCCAGAATTGATCCAGAGATCTGATCTCTGGTCTTTCTGAAACTGGTGGTCTTCAGTTTGCTTCAAGGGAACTCTGGTGCAGTCTAATGTCAGCTAATCATACCTGGGGCCACATTTGCGGTTGCATGATTGGTTCAACTGCTTCAATTTATAGCGTCACTTCCCTTTTCAAGGTTCATGGTGGAAGATGAAATGGCATGTATAAGAAGTGCTGGAGTGTGAAGAAATAATATACTGTTCTATGTTGCATTGGGTATACTCTGTGTTTGCTGTGAATCTGTATTGAGAACATGCTGTGTAACTATTTCTGTTAGTCCTCAAATGTCTATTCTGTTGCACCTGTCTTTTGTCTATTTCTGTTGCCTCTGTCTTGCCATTATTTCTGTCCTTCCTTAAATGGCAATTTTCTGTTACTGTTGTCCTGTTTGATCAGATGGTCAGTTGCTAAACTTGGCCCACCCATGATAGCCCAGCTTTTGGTGGGCTAGCTGAGGGTGTTTGTGGATCTGTGCACACCTATAAACCAACTATCCAGAATACGTCGGCTAGTCCTCTGATGTGAATGATCTGTTTGGGGTCAACTTCTACAAGTGTTTTATCAAAAAATAATAAAACCCAGTAAATGGGTGAACGTAGTACCTAACATTTAGCAAACCTGCATGCGGAAAATTTGGAATTGTGCAATCAATCCACATGGAATTCTATATGAAAACCAACAATAACGAGCTCTTCCTCTAATGAGCCCAGAATCGGACCTGAGTGTGTACTCAAATATTCAGAACGAGTGAGATAATACACTTAATTAAGTCAGTTGCATGGATCGAACGCACCTTGACAAAAATCTAATTTCTAAATACTGATATTTGAGAAGTTCAACATAATAGAACTTTTACGTACGCTGGCCGTACATGAACAAATATTTAAAAAGTGCCAAAAGTCTATATAAAATTTCTGTTTACAAATGTGCATCCATATTTCCAGTGCAGCCTGTTCATGAAGTTGCCTAGCATTAACCTCTCTAAGCAGTATGTTACTGACATGGCCTCATTGGCTACTATGGCTTGAGACACTCAAAGCATTTCCCATTGATCATCTCAACATAGAGGCTTAAATAGTTTTTTAATTTTTTTAATAATTTATAAATAGTAATTACCAGTAACTACAGAATTCCACCTGATGACTGCAAAAAAAGTGACTATCCTCACTATCAGATGGAAAAAGCCATAATCACCCATTTTAAAGCATAATAATGTGAGTAATGAATATGCCTACAAAAATGTAGAGCAAATAAAAAATATCACAAAATGGAAAGGAAGGAACTTATTTATCTCTTAATCAAATATTCAAAACCTGTTGGTGTACATAACGAACACACAATTTTCTTCCAGTATTAACAATATTCAGTGCTAAAGTACACTTTTCCAGTAATCAGGCATCATGACTGAGCTCAATACAAAAACTAGAATGTATCCAACTATATGCTTCAGTTGTGAGATAGTTAAGAGTTGTTTGAAAGAGGCTGAAAATGTTTGCTTCATGTGCATTTGAACAAGCAAAGATGTTTCACATTGTTACCACAATGTGTGGACAGGTGTAAAGAACAGGACAATATCAAAGAAAAAAAGTGAAGTGTATGTACCTTTTAATGGCCTTATAGCAGATGATGAGAGTTAAGAGTAGAAAGAACGCTGAAGCACATCCAACTGTCCCGACTACAATGAAGTTCATCCACCATGGTCTCAGCAGGGGAACAGAAGGCTCAGAAACTGAAAGAAGAACATATTACAAATAATACATAATAATACTGAGCTGATATGGAAAACAATGGCTGGTCAATGATCTATATTGCCTGGTGTTAAAAAAGGTCACCAGCTTTAGTAAATAGGTAAGAGTCTCCCATTGGATAATTACTGCATGGGTGATTATGTTTCAGTTGGCAACAAGTTATTTAACCCTGACTGATACAGTGAGTAGTTTCTCATTTGTTAAACAGTCATGTCGAAAGACACATCCTGTTGTCATGGAAAAGATGTTCATCTGTTTCAGAAGTGTCAAATTATTGGCATCAAGTAGAGAAAACCTCTAAGGAGATGCTGAAATTACTAAGAACAGTCCATCACATTATTAAAAAGTAGGAGGACAGTGGGGAAAACATCATCTTTGAGGAAGGCATGTAGTCCAAAAATATTGAATGATTGTAATCTGCAATTACTTAAATGTTTAGTGAAATCAGATTGTAGAAAAACAACAGTAAAACTCAGGGATATGTTTAATAGTGAAAGTAAGAGCATTTCCCCCATACACAATGCAAAGGGAACTCAAGCGAATGGGTCTAAACAGCTGTATAGCTTTAAGAAAACCACATACCAGTGAGGCTAACTGGCAAAAATGGCTTCAATTTGCTAGGGAGAATAAAGATTGGACTCTGGAGCAATGGTAGAAGTTCATGTGGTCTGATGAGTCCAGTTTTACCCTGTTCCACAGTGATGGGCACATCAGGGTAAGAAGAGAGTTGGCTGAAGTGATGCCTAGTGCCTATCCTACAAGCCTGTGGTGGTAGTGCTATAAGCTGGAGTTGCTGCAGTTGGTCAGGTCCAGGTTATGTGTCCAAAGAATTAGGTCTACCTGAATATACTGAACAACCAGGTTATTCTATCAATTGATTTTTTTCTTTCCTGATGGCACGGGCATATTCCAAGATGACAATGCCAGGATACATCGAGCTCAAATTGTGAAAGAGTGGTTCAGAGAGCATGAGACATCATTTTCACACATGGATTGGCCACCTCAGAGTCAAGACCTGAACCCCATTGAGAATCTTTGGAATGCTAGATAAGACTTTGCGGAGTTCTCTAAGTTTCCCATCATCAGTACAAGATGTTGGGGAAAAATGTATGCAACTCTGGACAGAAATAAATGTGGTGACATTGCAGAAGAAACATGTGGAAATGATACCACAATGAATGTGGGCCGTAATCAAAGCTAAAGGCCGTCCAACAAAATTTTAGAGTGTGTATTCTTTTTTTTTTTGGCTAGGAAATATTAGATGTGTATGATTGCCCTTACTCTTTCCCTCCTTTGTTCTCTCTCTCTCTCTCTCTCTCTCTCTCTCTCTCTCTCTCTCTCACACACACACACACACACACACACACACACATAATCAGGGCCACTTTGTCTTGCACACTCTAAATATTACCTAAATGGAAACCTGCCATGTTATACCACAAGCTTATTACATGGCATATTATCATGAATCATTTACAAGACTACTTTGGCTAGAATCATTACAGCTCACATAACACGTATACTGTTTACACTCAGTGTCTCAGGCTATTATTATTTTATATCAATTCAAGTGATCAGTCAAGTCATCATGAATAATATTATTCAATGCTAAATTTACATCACGCTAAGTGTGCAATCTGTTAAACCAACCATAGGTAAAATATTCATCACCAATACACCCACTGGTCTCAGATCTTATTTGCCATTTTTCATGAAAAACACTGTAAATGGTCAAACATTAGTATACTGTCAGAGCAAAATGTCTGGGAGGGAGTGAGGCTTATTCTACACCCTAACCAGTACAAATGACTGGATATGTTTGTATTATTGCATGATTTTTATTATTATTATTGGGCTTTGGTTTTGGGGCTTATTTTGTTGTGAGGCTTATTTACAAAAAATCTACAAAAATTGCCAGAGTGGATCAGCACGCTAAGACGCTGACACTATGACCAGAGGATCGCGAGTCTGAATCCAGGTCATGCTGTTTGCCATCAACAGTTGGAGCCCAAGAGAGCAAAATTGGCCGTTCTCTCTCTAGACGGGTAGATGGTGCTCTCACTCTCCTTATCACTCACACATTGCAATGTCTGCTGCTCAGGTGTTTACTGATTGGTCCATTCGAAACTAGAGACCCTGCACTTTCCTCTGAGCGTGTTGGTTCCCCAGAGATGTTGTATCAAGCGGTAGTTCAAAAAGAGGCGGTGGGTGTATTGCACGCAATGGAGGAGGCGTGTGCATGTTTTCCCCCTCCTAGAGTCAGGGACAGTGCAAAGTGATGGGGAGAGCCACTTACGGGTTGGGTTAATTGGCGACTATCAAATTGGGAAAGGGAGAAAATTGGCAAAAACTTATTTTTAAAAAATCACAAAAACCTTCATCTCAGAATCAAAAATCTGAAAATAAACAATGTAAAAGTAGTGAATTACCTGAGAGTACAAATTACAAGCTGTCAGAACAAAGGGAAAAGAAAATGGTTTAAGAATGACTTTATGGGAACATCTAATAGGAGCCAAAAAGTGCCCAGAATTTATTAACATAAAGTAGATGCAGGTGCAGGTCTAACCAAAGCTGGATGTCCCATTGGCTCAGGATGTATATGTAGGTATGCTTGCAGTCAGCAGAAAGTGGCAGAATAATTGCAAAATGAGCACAAAGTATATTGCAAACATAGCTAATTGAGATGATGATAATTTAAACAGAGCAGCTAAAGCACTGCATTGAAATGTCCTCTGAATATGGATGTAGACTTTATTCAGTTTATCAATTTTTGTTTAAAAATGTAAGAATAAGACCATGATCTGTATTCAGGAAGATATTTAGCAGATGTTTTTATCCAGAGGACCCTACAGTTGGGAGTTACCCTCCACAACTGGTAACTGCTGTGTTGAATCAGGTGTGTTTGAGCTGAGAAACCACCAAACTATGCTTGGAGTTGGAGACTTGTTCAATAAACTATACCATATCCCATATATGACACAATCACACTGTACTGACCACTATGTAGAAGTAAGAAGGCTAAAAGTTGCTGTTGCCATTCCTCATCATGTTTCAACCACTATGTAATAAATGAGATTTTAGATTACTTTTAGATTTCTGTACACATTCTAATCAACAGTCCTCCTGCCAGTGGTGTCATGGTATCTTGTCTTTAAATTAAGGTTGTGTGGTGGTTAATACAGCTGCTCTAAAAATGGCAGACTAAGGTTTGATTGCCAATAACCAAATGTTTACCTCAGTATTATGATTTTAATATAAGAGCGTTTTCACACCAACACTATTTGGTCCGGTTAAAAAGAAATCTGGTTTGTTTGCTCCCTTAGTGTGGTTCATTTCGTCCAGTGTGAAAAAAGTAATCGAACTCGGGTGTGCAGAACTACCAAACCAGAACTACCAAGTAACTTCCATGAGATTTTGAGGCTCGGAGTCATGTTCAGACTCTGAAAGTGTGGGGGCAGAGCATGTAGTGTGGGGCCCTTTATGACTAACAACGATCAAAGACAGAAAAATCAGGGAAAAATATGTGGGGTGTCTCACATTTTCATCATCGTTTAAGATTTTTTAAATCATGTAGTGTGAATCAGGCTTAAGGTCAATTTCCTCTTATTTTTTTCCCAGAAAAATATTTTATTGTCAGCTTAACATTAAACAAATCTAAACTGGATCTTAACAAGAATATCTACAAAACAGCTGTTTGAGAAAAGGTTGCCTTGAAATTTTGATACATTTTCAGACAAAGTAACAAGGACTTCTGATAATCCATTATTCATCAGAACCAATGACGCCTCTACAGAGAAGTGACACTTCTATATGTGTTCCCCAATATTTTACAACCTATAAAAATATACACCACACAAGGTGTGTTCTGAACTGACTACACAATATACAAATCTCACAATCACACTTTCATGCATATTCATTTTTAAAATGCTTTTGGCTGTCTGTATAAGCTTAACTTCAAAAACTAGACTGAAATGATGGCCCAGTTCATTAGCCCCCTATCTGTATCAAACCTTTAATTTAATTAACTCATCTGAGTTTTAATCAGGGGCTCCTCCAGGGGAAGCTGACTACAGCGCCTGGCAGAGCAGCAGGCAAACATCTCACAAGCTGCTCCAGGCATATGGGGAACTCCCCAAGGTCAACCAGAGCGTGATTAGCCCACTGTTTGTGCACTCACCCACAGAAAGAAAGAAAATACTTTTATTCCTGCAAAGACTGAAAACTCATCCAGGTGAAGCTCTCAATCAATCATCAAAACTTTATAAGCCCTCAGCAAAGTTCTCAATTAACCTTCTAACACACCATTAACCTTTATGAATGCTGATTTTAGATTTCATATAAATAGTAAGGGTGTAATGATAAGATATATTAAAAATGTACAAATGAATGTTGGAAAGATTTAAAACTGTACCACTGCACTCTTATGAACATCACTATATGCAGTATAAAGAGAGTTGTGTATACATTACATACTATGGGTTGCAGGTCATTTGGTTCATTTGGTTGTTGAAAATCAAACTGAATCTTGACCTCAGGATATTTGCATATTGTTGCACTCCAAAGTCTCCTATCTGTTGATTCTTACTGCAGAGTCATACATTTAATGTATTCAAAATATTAAGTCTTAATATGCAACAATAAGTATGAATAAATTGCTGAAGAGTTCATGTTTCTTTCTTTCTTTCAGATTATATTTTTTCTGGAAAAATTTTTTGCAAGTTTATAGTGGATGAAAGCAAACCCAGGTTTTTTTTCCTACCTGTGGGGACCAGTAACCGAGGAGGAGGTGGGGGAGGAGGTGGGGGTGGTAGAGGCGGATAGGTCCTGCAGTGGCAGAGCGACCGGCACTGCTCACCTCCTCTCTGAATGCCAAGCTGTGAGCATGACCTCTGAAGCTCAGCCTGAGAGAGAGAGAGAGAGAGAGAGAGAGAGAGAGAGAGCAAGAGAGTGTGTGTGTGTGTGTGTGTGTGTGTGTGTGTGTGTGTGTGTGTGTGTGTGTGTGTGTGTGTGTGTGTGTGTGTGTGTGTGTGTGTGTGTAAAAGAGAGACAGACAAACAGATAGACAGCGTGAGTAGGTGGGAGTAGGAGAATATGCATGAGTGAAAGATGAAGAGCGATAGATTCAACAACAGACTATGCACGTACAGCATGACATGCTGTGTGGGTTGTAATGTGCTGAGAGGAGATCTACTATGATTGCCCACATGACGGAGGTGTGACCACACAATCCCACTGTTGGTAAAATCTCAAAAGCAGACACATGCTTGCATTGATAAATACAATCATTTGGCTCCGCAATTCTTTTGCATCCCCAGGAGTCAAAATAAAAGTCAACTAAAAGAGCTTTGCCTGCAGGCACAGTCAGACCCAACGTACTATCCGTTCATGACTGTAAATAATCCTCCTTTCTGCAAAAAAAAAATCACCCACCCACAGAGTGGGCTTTTCTATGCCTTTAGGACTGGTAGTGGGAGGGCTTTGAGACATGGGGAGAATACATTACTCTTGATCCTTAACCCCATCACTTGCCTGCAGGTTCTTGTTAATATTTGCGTGGGTACTGATGTAGTCTCGAAACATTTAAGCTGAGATGACCTACATGATCAGGTGTATGATAATGATGTATTTGTGGCCAAGCAGTCATCACCCAACAATAAAAACAGTTCTGCACCAGTATTTCTGTTTGGCTTCTAATCATGGCACAGTATATCAGTGTTTCCTGGAATCCCCCTTTCCTTCACATTCTCTGTTCCAAATAATCAGCTCAATAACAAGCTCTTTCCGAGTTGAGAGCAGTGTATATGACAGAGGTACTCCTGCACTAGAACTGGCCTACACTCTTAAAAGGCATGGTTCTTCAAGGGTTCTTTAGTAAAGAAAATGGACCTATTGAACCACGAACACTAAAAGAACTCAAACGGTTCATTGCAGGGCCGGCGAATGGATATGCATTTGTGCTTAGGGCACCCAGATGCCTAGCACCAGTACTGGATCATTGCATGGTGAAAGGGTTCTTCAGATTGATGAGGAATGTGCTGTAGATGGTTCTATGTAGAAAGCTTTTGAAAATAGCACCAAAAAGGGTTCATCTATTAATACAAGCTTGTCATCGTATCTACAGCAGAACCCTTTTGGGGACATTCCTCATCAATCTGAAGAACCCTTTCAAAATGGAAAGAAGCCTTTATCCATGAGAAGGGTCTATATAGAACAATTTTCTTTACTAAAGAACCCTTGAAGAACCAATGTTTAAAGTGTGTATGAATATTATGACCGTAGACCTGCCACCACTGGTCTGTTTTATGTTTCTGTGTAAACACTATCATGACTATATCAATCCAACTTTAGAGATCTTCTCTTCACTCAGATTTGAGAAAGTTAAGAGTCTTCCCTAAAGTCCTGTTCCTCTGGTAATTCCACTGTATCACTGCACATAAGCCACCCAGCAAACTCCCAGCACGCTGTCTCCTCAGCTTTGCAGTGCTGAATGGAAATACGTGTACGACGGACTTACCTGACACAAGAGCAGAAGCGAGGACAGAAAGCAGTGCCCGAACACGAGCGGGCAAAGGCGGAGTGTGAGAGGTGCTGTGTGTGGAAGCAGCAGCATTGATCCTCCTCGGCTCTTCTCGCGCACAGATCAACGTGGAAGCAAACGGAGGACGCATAGGACTGGACTGGACTGCTGGGCAGGGACCTCGTCCGATCTGACTAGTCCAGCAAAGAGATCAGCTGGCTCCTGTCCGTCCAGCCCTTCATGCCAGCGCGCGACAGCGTGGGAGAGCAAAACACTTCTTTAAAAATGTCTTTTTGTCAAGTCTCTGCCTTGGAAACTTTCCTGAGTTCAGCGTTGATTACCACGTCCATGTACTTCCAGATTCAGCCCGTTTTTATACGCATGCGCTCCCTCCGGCACCACAGCATCTTCTTCCCCAGTCCTGGACAGACACGCACGAGGCAGTCGAGTGGTCAGCTGCACTGGCTGCATGCATCCCCCCCACCCACTCTGCGTGGTTCTCCACAACTACGCACTGGGGAATCCTAACCCTTCACTCTCCCAAAAGCAGACACAGTCACTCCTTCCGGTCATACTTGGTCAGGCGGAGAGAAGTAAACACGAGCTTAGTGCTAGAGCTGCTCGGGCAAAGTTCAAGAAGCTTGGATGCTCCTCTGGATGTTCCTCTCCGCAGAGCTGCTGTGCTGGAGCTCCACGGGAGGTGGGGGGGGGAGACAGAGAGAGAGAGAGAGAGAGAGAGAGAGAGAGAGAGAGAGAGAGAGAGAGAGAGAGAGAGAGAGAATACTTTCAGCTGGATACAACCTATGATGTAATATTCATAAATTCTTTAATAGAAACTAATAGGACACTGATGATGATGATGATGATTATTATTATTATTATTGTTGTTGTTTTTGGTGGTGGTGGTAGTAATATTCGTTTCACACTTGTTTACTAGTTTATTCTCTCATTTGTTCAGAATAAATAATAATAATAATAATAATAATAATAATAATAATAATAATAATATCTAAATGGGGGCTTGCAGTATGGTTCTATGATAACGCTTAACAGATATAAAGCCTTTATATTATGCATAAGCTTCTTTAAACTTTAAAAATGTTCTTTAAACATCCAATTGTTTAGTGGCTGTTTAGGGAAGTGCAAGTGTTCTTTTATGGCACTGCCCTAAAGAACCCATTTTAGCACAAGATGTGTAAATATCAGACTGTGATGTTTAATTACTCAAAATATTTTATTTTAAATGGACAGAGCCGATTCAGATACAAAAGGAACAGAGGGCACTTTTTTATCATTCTCTTTTGTTATCAGTCTCTTCTCTTAATTACTGGTGTATTCTCCTAAATGTACTCAAAGAACTGGCTCACTAAAGTAAGATGTTTTTTAATGATAGTGAGAAATAAACCAAAATACTTTTCATTATAAATGTGGCCTAATGGTCCATCATATATACCATTCTAATATTAATAAAAACATTAAGCGTATTTAAACAGCAATAGTTTTAGAATGAATGGATGAGCAATGTTGAGCAGTGCCAAGTGATATATGTGGGGCACATGAAGCGAGATCAGACTTAGAAAGTTGCATAAGTACTCTGGTGCTCTGCTGATATTAGCAGGAGACCCGATGTCTGTCAGCTGCAGTTTGTCATTTACCACCCTTAGCATCTCCACTCTGTAAGCTATAGAAGAGGCTTTAATGGACACTGGACACTGTGTTACCATGTTTCTGTGATCAAGAACCCACATTCAAGCAGGCAAATAAAGAGGAAATGTTGTATCGTTACATCTGTCCACCTGTGGTAGTGAATATAAAATGCTCATATACATAATGTTATGAAAATGTTTGGCACCTGAAATGTATTTATGTGGCCAAAAGGGACTTGTTTGCCCTGAAAAGCACTGATATTAGAATGATACAAATAACATTAAAGTGATAAATAGTGAGTTTCTGTATTTGCATGAATTTGTTTAGCCTTTTCCAAACATCTTCTCATGTCAGTCCTGTGTTAATTGTAGTTATCTTCCAATATAATCAGTACTTCATTAATGTTAAATGAAATGTAACATATCAACACAATTGCTGAAGACCATCAAGAACAATATCTGGTACCAAACTCTCTTCTTCAAATGGCTTTGCCCCCAAAATAACTTTTATTGCATTTATTTTGATTTATTCTAGTAATATAAACTTTTAAATATATGGGGTCTTACTTTCAAACTTTCTAAGTGAGTTGTTATATTCCATATTATATTCTGTGTCTAGGGATCATCACCAGGATGTTTTCACTATTGTGTTTGCAGTTTTAAAAGTAAACACTTTAATGGTGAAGAGGCGGGGAAAGTGAACCTTTCACCTGGGTGGACCTCTTATATTCTCGCCTGGGCCTGGATGTCCACCTCTGAGAGAAACAAGCTCCAGCTGTAGGGATGTTAAATGTCTGCTCACACGCACAAGAGGATAGAAGTCTGAGCTAGGCCAGAACTAACACATCAGGGTGAGCACATGGGCATAAAGCCCAGAAGGACATCAGATGGACTGAACAAAAAGGCCTCTCTAAACAGGCCTTAAATAAACTACTAAAAGCGAAGTAGCCACCAATAAGATAAAAGGACAGAGCAGAGCCCTCATTTATTGATTAAGATTTATCTTTATTATTAGTGCTTTGTCACTATTTGAGCTTAAATATCTGTAAAAAAAAAAAAAAAAAAGGGAAGCTTGCTTTGCTCTAACCAGAATGTATGTTGTCTCCCTGTTGCGCTTAGCACCAGGTACTCGTGGGCACATACCCTCTCCAAGGGGTGTGCCACAACAGATATATCACTATGGGCACTATCACAATGGAAACCTCATTTATGTCATGTACAGCATTTCCATAACATCTTTCTACAAAACAACATCATTCAATCTGGCAGTAAAATGTGCTGTAAAGCACAGAGCTCATCCTATAATCCAGGTAATGTTGTTATCATCGCTATGTTATTGTTTTTTTCCAAGTAAAGACAATCCTGAGGAAACTTTGGAACAGAAATATTGGTGATTTTTGAAGTCTTACACAACATCATTAAGAATTCTTTAAGACAAAAGGAAAAGGAAAATTAAATATTGGTAAACATTTAAATATGCATTTAAATCAAGCATTTAAATCTGTAGCGCTTCTAGGAAGACTTTACACTAGATGTTGCAACACTAGTGTATTTTTATTTAATGGTTGTCATTATACCAATGAAATCTGCTAAGTGATGTTGTCACCATGTATGCATACAGATGCATGTATGTATTTAAGTAAAGTAACTGGCTACAGATCAGGCTGAGAAGCTGTGCTTCAGTTCACAGTCATAAGACTGCCAGGGATACTCAGCATCCATAACCAGCTTGCGTATTAAGAGGCATGCTGGCTTGTGTTCAGCAAAGGGGTTCAAGCTGCTCCTCACCAGATGTCATTCTACTCTCCTCCCCTTCACCTTCTAGAAAGACAGAGCAGAGGGTACAGTCTAAAACTTAGAAAACTAACACTCTTCTAAACTGGATTTGATTAAACAGTATGCGACAAATGACTGCTAAAACCTACATAATGCTCAGCCAACAACCCTTGGCTCAGATGACTAGAAAGACATTGTGACATGGACTGTAGAAGGGGGTTAACTGGTTCACTGTGGTGGTTTGCGCTGAACCACTTGCTGAAGTCATTGTTCCCCTCTGGTATCAATGACCTGTGGTTCACCACTGTTATGTCATTGGGAGGCACTCAAC
Source organism: Crenuchus spilurus (assembly GCA_036984385.1). Lineage (NCBI taxonomy): Eukaryota > Metazoa > Chordata > Actinopteri > Characiformes > Crenuchidae > Crenuchus > Crenuchus spilurus. Next base: position 62,215 of record BRDA01007233.1, read on the forward strand.
ATACAAGAAGCCCATTCTCACACCTTCTCTACAACATTAGAACATTACACAAAGTTAGTAGTTTCTTTGATGCTGCCACCCTTTGCCCGGAATCCTATTTTTATACCCTTTTGGACATCAATCAAATCACACCCTTCAGTCATGAGGATTGTTTTGTACTCTGCTACAACTGACTAGTGTGCTCACTTATTTGTACATGAAGCAAACCCTGTCATATAACATCTGTGATATCCCAGGCCAAGTAAATTCCAAAACAGGGCTGATCATAATATTCTGATATGACATACTGTATGTATATAACAGTTGTTTCTACAGAAGAAAAAAGTAATTGGTGTACAGTACAGGAAAAAAAAGTTCACCAGTACATTACATAATGAACTTATCACAAGCATATTACATAAAATTGTTTTTTAAATGGACCGACTACATGCTGTCATAGCTATCACAGCTGTCTTGTTCTCCACAGGTTCTTTATATGAGAAGAAATGTGTTCAATTTAATGCTCATGTTCTCACAAACTCCCAAACTAGTCATGTGAGTGATTAACCCTGAATGTGGTGGCACACAGACATGTTCACTCCAGAATGGTAGCCCAAGGGTCTGATTGCCATTTGAGGGAGAATAACAGAGCTGCCAGACCTTTATGTTATTAGAGATAAACTGAAAGGCAGACCTGACATTTAGAACCCCTGGTCTTACATCAGCCTGATCTTATTACGCCTCAGAGGACGTACCTGGTAAAAGCACTGCTTAGCAATGCTGACATCTACGATCTGTGGCTCAGGGTTCCCGAGAATGCCACCAGTCTTAAACCACACATCTTGGAAAAAGATATGTGCTGGATTTTGCTCTCCAAGGTTTTGCTAGTGTCAAAGGGTAGAGACTTTATTCAAATGTATTAAGAAAATATGGCTTTCCCTGTATGTCACATTTTACCCAAAACCATGAATAGAATGTTTCAACATGCCATAATATTTTTAAAACATGAAACATCAATTACACATGCATGCTTTGAATTTTAATTCCCTGTTAAAAAGAATTAGATTATTTCAACAAGATGTTGCTGCCCTCTAGTGGGAGCCAGTGATAATACAGGCAGTTATGAATTGATGCTCTATCAAAAAGTTTTGAACATCTCTTTTAGTTAGTGAAGTTAATAAGTCAGAAGTCACCATACCCAGTGCCAATCATAAACTAATGCACCATTTCCCATTGCAGATAATGGGGACCAGACCACTCAGATGCACAGATGTTGCATTAAGTTCAGATTAAACATCCTGTTAATAAGTTGAATATATAAGTTGAAGGCAGACTTCTACATTGTGCAGTGGTATTTGGTCCCCAGGAGCAGGATTAGGAACCATACCATTGGGTTAGATGGATCAATACCCCCCCAAGTGTGAAGCAGAAGAACAACATTCTGTAGAGAAATAGAACTCCATCAAATACATATGGGATGAGTTGGAGTGGGATTTGTGGTCACCCAACATCATTACTTGACCTCACTAATGTTATCATGGCTGAGTGTAATTAAATCCTCACAGTAATCTTCTATCACCCAGTTAAAGACTTCCTTGAAGAGGAATCCAACTTAATTCAATTGATTTCAGAAGCAGTTGTCTTCAAACGTCTGGACACAAATTGCAGACACATATAACATAACAGTGTTTATTGACACTAAATTGTTTATTTCGCTTATCTTTCGATGAGATCTACACTTTATATTTTTTTCAGTAGTTTATTTCTTTGAAGTTTTGAAGTTCTTTCTGGTGTACAACCTTGAAAAGATACTAGTTAATCCAGACATATAGACGTTTACAACTCTCCTTGAGTCTTTTCCAACATGTACAAAGGTATTTGGGATACTTTTGGTTGCAGCTGATACTAATAGCTTTTGATTGATGGTCCAGACTTCATTTACAAATTGTTGGTGCTGAGATTTTGAATACATAGAAAGAATATAGAATCTTCATACATATTGCACACACAATACTAGATTTAGGTATCTGTGTCTAGTATCATCAACACTACCTTTTGATCTTGAATGAAGGATGTAAGTAGATGGACAAGTGATGAAATGTAATGCTTATTTTATATTTATCCACATTTATGATTTGAGGTAAATCAATCATCTGTCCAACAATCCGACCGTTCATCTTCTTCAAGCTGTCAGAGAGACAGGCAGACACCGGGGGTTTATTAGCCCATCGTATTTTCTTCTTTGCTCCCTCTTTCTCTGTCACTTCAAAAGAGCAGGAGTGAGGCAGGCAGTCAGGGGAGGGGTATGCTATTGTTTAATTGGCCTTTTGAGATGGACAGAGGAGTGGCAAGAAAAGAAAAAGAGAAGGACAATGGAGTCCTGCAGCCATTAAAGAGCTATAGAGCCAGTGGATGAGGATAAGTAATAAAAACCTTAGGCCGAATGCAATATTTGCCTATAAATACCACATCCTGATGGTATCTCCAAAGGTTTAGAACATCGCAAACTTCAAGCTAAGTTTTGGGTGCAGAAGGCATCCATCTTTTATTCTGTAAATGCTTTGAGCTCATCACGTCTGAAGCCACTCAGTCCACTGTAGTTTTGTCATATAACCTTCATAATAAAGCAATGTTTAAACATGTCCTGGTTCCTTGTCTCAGTGTGAACTGGGGTCAAGCATTAGTCATGCTTTTAAGTTTAACTTTCTGTTTGTAAAAGCACATTTTCACTTACAATGTAAAGTTGTGTTACACTAAATACATTTAAATGTGTACTCATGCTTGTACTTTGCACTTAGGCCCCAACATGTGAAGATAAGGTGTTTGGCCAAGCTTCACAGTGTGCTGTCCAGACAACTGCTCCACACAACTAATACCCCTCTGCTAGGAGGAGGTGGTTCAACAGGACGATAGGTAGCCTGCTCTCGTTCCCCCCTCTCAATGTGGGATGGAGCTCAATTAGCATTTCACAAGTCCCTTTTTCCTTTTCTATTGCGACCTTCCCTGCGGAGCCCGTGCTTTCTGCAGGGATTGTCCTGTTTCTGGCCCTTGTCGGCGTTGGCAGGGTGACAGTATTCGAGTGTGCAAACTTGTGCTATTGTCCCCGGGCCAGAAGGAGTCATGGAGACCCCACTAATATGACACAGGAAAATGTTTGCTGATGGCAATTCTATGGGCTTTGTCTAACTCTTTCTCCTTCATGACGACTCGATTTAAGTCTCTAAATGTTTGACTACAAATGCAGGAGTGCTATCCAGCTCCTTCTCTTTTGTCCCGCAAGGTTTGAATGAGTAATTCAGCTTTTGTGGTGCTCGATTGAGGGGGCAAACAGAAAGACAAGATTCTTGAGCGTTCAAGGCCCCTTTCCATGGTTATGCGCACATCTCTTTAGACTCCCCCCTCTCCAAATCCTACTTCTCTTTACATCAGTCTTAGGTAGAGAAGAGAACTTTAGATCAGAACAGTTAAAAGTAGCCCGAACGAAACCCTAAAAGCTTGTTATTGTCCTGTTGCGGTGAAGCATGCCAGCACCCCAGCTAGTGGACATAGACTTCAGCTAGCTACAGTCTACCAAGTGTTTGATGTTTAAGCTATGTAGCTAACTAGCTAACTGTTACATGCTGGATTATGAGCTTTATTAATGTATTTATTTATTTATTTCTCGAGAAAAAAGTGGGTGGGGAACTTTGTGGTGAAAGGGTCCAATGGGGGGATGAGACAAGGGTCGCTACAAAGAAATATAGCATCTATTAGCCTCTTTTCTTAGGTGCTGCCATGACAACAATTTGCGAGGGAAAAGAATTCGATAGCAGGGAACTCTGCAGCTGATTGGACGGCTGTGAGGGGATATTGGGGTCGCTGATTGGCTCAAAGAAAAGCACCATAACTACACAAAGTTTATATTCATTCAGCTCCTTCAAGTGCTTAAACCGCTCCAGCGAGGCAGGGAGGCAAAGCCAGGCTCTCCACCCAAATAGTAAGTTGTGTTGAAGTGTTAAGTTGTATTATTTCATTATTACTAAGCTCATATGAATTTCCAGTTCCACCTTAAATGATACAGCAATTACTTCCAGGTTACTGCTGCAACATTTAAGGTGGAATGGGAAATTGGAATAAGAAGCTAAATTCATCTTCTTTTAATCTTTGATGAGTATTAATTGCAGTGTTTTTTCATTAAACTTTATTGTGTGCAAATACAGGTACAAGGCCAATCACATGCAGTAGCATCTAACCAGGCGTGCAGTATTATTTACATATAAAGTGTACTAAGTGGCGATGTTGTGGTTACAGTATGTACAATTATGCACAATGGAGTGGTAAAACGTGTAGATGTTAGTTTTAGTTTAATATATACTGTAGAGTTAATTTAGAGTGCAGGTGGTATGTATAAATGCTATGCAGTGCAATGCTTCTGTCATTTGGGCACTAACTTATATTTTCCCTGCTTGATACAGGATGTTTATTGTAGCCCGTCAGCAGCATGGATTAAAAAGCCTTCTATAAAAATGGCCAGCTCTGACAGCGAGGTAAAAACATTACTGAACTTTGTGAACTTGGCTTCGAGTGACATCAAAGCAGCCTTGGACAAATCGGCTCCGTGCAGACGCTCCGTGGACCACAGAAAATATCTGCAGAAACAACTGAAACGATTCTCGCAGAAGTACTCGAGGATGCCACGTTGCCAGGGGCACAGAGCCACCGACTCGGCGCCCAGAGTGACCGAGGACAAGCCTGCTCCGCTCGCGCACGAGAGGACCGCATCGCTTCCCCACGCGAATGAAAAGCGAGAGCCGCATACCGAACGCGTGGGTTTGAACCCCGAGGACGCGCAACGCGCAGGCCAGGTGCCCATGCGCAAGCGACAGCTCCCGGCCTCGTTCTGGGAAGAGCCGCGCTCCTCTCACGGCGCGCGCCAGTGCTTCCACCACGCCTGGAAGAGGAACGCCCACGTGGGGAGTCACACGTGCGAGCCTGACGGCGAGAAGACAAGCAAGACAAGCGCGCTGCCGTCTGCTCGGTGCGCTTCTCCAGACCTGGAGCCGCTCAGGGTGTCTCTGACGTGCGGCTGCGGTCCCTTCCAGTACCGCGGGAACCAGCCTCTTCACGCGCACGCGCACACACACCTACTGCTGCCCCAGGCGGCTCTAACCCACGTGGGACTCAGGGCGAAAATAAGCGGAACTGAACTGGACATACCAAAAGTGCCGGACGGTCTTAAACACAACACAGCCCACGTGGTGGTCAAGCCCATTCCTACTAAACCGGTTTCAACCTCCATTTTTAGTGTGTTCGGCTTCATTTAGACCTGAACAAGGCTGTTTAAAGGGGAAGTTCAACTTATTTCATTTTTAACATAACCAGTCAATGTATGCTAATTTATCTCAGCATCAGTTCCTTGAAAATGGGTTTTTAAATAAATATACACAATATGGCAATCCCACAAACTCATTTTTAAAAGAAACTGGTGTTGATAAATCAATTAACCTGCATAAAATGGTAAACTGTTCTTAAAAGTGATACAAGTTGAACTTCCCCATGTAAAGGAATGGTTTAAAACGTCTAATTTACAGACAATTCCGCATTAGCAACCTGTAGTCAATCAGCCAAGACATATTTGGTGTTTCAAATAGCTTCTTTGTTTGTTTGTATTTGTTAGAGTTGAGCATCACTAAAAGTCATTTTTGGTGACCTAGCCTAGACCTACACCAAAACAGCCTATGACTAGCCTCATAGCTGTCAAACAAAACTAAAAAGACAAAATAGACACCAAACATTGGCTGATCAACTACATTTGGGATAAGGGGAAAGTTGTGTAACTTAGATGTTTTCATTTTAAGTGTAAATTATGTACCAGAGATGCTGAAGAAATATTGTTAACACCTATTCAGAAAGTTAAGTGTATTTCTGAACTGTGTTGCATTTGTAATAGTTCACAAATAGGCCTTATGCTTGCCAGTTTCTAATCAAGCACTTAAATAAATGTAGCAAGCTGAAACCCAGCTAGTAGCCAATGCTACTGAGACCAGTGTTTTCATGCTTCGGCTTTATCCTGAGTTTGTTTTACAAGAAGCAGTTATTGTCTAATATTACCCTCATTAATGATAGCACTGGTTTATAACTAAACATCACACCACTAATGTAAACATTTGATATATTCAGGGAATTAATGTATGTGATTACTTGTAATTCAGACCAGGTGACTGAAATGTATTCATCAGGTTTGAGAATATATTTACATATTCACAGTGATTAGAATGAGCTCCCTCAAATGAGTTACATTCAGCCAAACAGTAAGTGTCTCGCTTTAATTCCACACAGTTGCTCTGTCACAGTCCATTGTACTTATACATGATACAGTGCATGTCTAAATCAATACATTCAGTCTATATATCCACCAAACTCATGCATTAAGTGTTAAAGGAATGGTTCACTGAAAAATTACATTTACACAAGTTTCTACTTACACTGGACGTATTGGTTCACCAGAGATGTTATCAATGTTCTAAACTAAAGAAGCTAACTTTGGACTCAAAACATGGCTGTTGGCTGTTCTGTATATGATTTCTGGGTGAACAATTCTTTTAAATTCATCAGGTCTGATCAATACATAAAGCCACACATTCTATCAACACATTCTGTAAACAGAAAAGTAAGCAAGCAACAAGAATGATCACATTTAATAGTTTTCATGAGGACATTTGCTCACAGTCCTGTGAAAATGATGCATAATTTCACTTGCTCCTTTTGGCTTTACTTATGTCAAAGTGAACACAAACACACAATAAAACCATACAATATCACTGACGGTGAAGAAAGCTTCAAGACATAAATCTTCATCCTCTATTTTCAGTCAAAACATTTGAAGTCCAGTGCATTTCTTGTATTTCTGTATACAGTCTGCCTAGGCTATTAAGGACAGTAGGCAAGTACAGCTGTTCAACTATGTTATGTAGGATCATTTAGAAGCAGTCAACCTGTAAGTGGACCTACTGATTAATGTACTACCAAATCTACCTAATTTCCAAATAATGACACCAAAAAGCACCACCAGTGAAATAACCTGCAGTATCAAAAGCAGCATCTATACATTCCTGATGCTGCACTTCTAACCACTCTTGCTATTCCCACTGCTTCAATTTTACCTACTGATGTAGAATCAGATACTGAAAGAGGCATCATAAGTATCTTGGTGGCCTTGCACTTTGTGCTTGAGCTGTCCCAACATGCACATCTGAGTGATCTTTGGTGCTGGTCTGAGAACACCGCAGATAGTCAAGCAGTTTGCCTGGTAAAGGAAGAGTATTTAGGAACAACAGTCTCCTGGCTCCAACCTGCTCACGAATCTTCAGCCGGCAAAGGTGCATCAGTGGGCGTGGAGACACTGTGGAGACACCAGCATGTTAGAAAGGTCAAAGCACAATGACTGTAAGTCAACAGTGCATTATTGTTCATGATATATGAGATAGGCCTCATACAGAACTTAAACAGATATGTCAAAGTCATTCTTTATAGAAAGAAAACATACATTGAAGTGTAAGTTAATGTGCAAAAGGGAATCATTTACATGCTTTTTCCTTAATTGCAATCCACTCTTCTTTGCTGTTTAACTGTGCAGTCACTCTGCTGCACAGATGGATGTTCCCAACATAGTCCAGAAGCAGGCTGATCAGAGGGGAAGTCATATGACACACAGAGGCTGAGGAGATCCACTCACAAAACTGGAGGTTAAGATTGAGAACAAGAGAGGGAGCAAGAGAGACATTTAGGGATAGATCAGGAACATTAACCATGTCCTAACCACACTTAATATATAAAAAATATTTTTTTTTCTATTTCAAGCATATTCCAATAGGCATCATTTGTCAAAAATTACAGTTAGCAGAAAACAGATTTTATCCTAACTTCTGGACAAATGTACCCTAGTATGGTGTTAATAGCTTAAGAATATTTCCTTTTGCATTATCAGTTTTCTTTGACCATCTGACTCATTATCAAAAGATCTAAAGAAGCTAAGGTATTTCCTAAGGTAAACTTTGATGTTCGGAAAAAATGCCAAACATTTTAGCAGATAGTTGTTTTTGTACAGCAGCTCATTCCAACCATGTAATTTGATGGCAGAGCAGATTTTCCATGGGTGCTAATGTAGAGTATAACAGTACTGAGACTTTATACATGTACCTCTCCACTTTACAGGTATGTTACTCCATTTTACAGGTGTGATGTATTAACTATTAATTGATCAAGCTGTTAACTCATCAGAATCACACGTCACCAAATTGAATGTCAACAGCTTCATATTTCACAATAAATGGAAACATATAGACAAATGTACATGATACAAAGTAACTGGCATGCAGGGAATTAAAGCTATAGAACATAATAAGCTAGTGTACAGGACAAATGTTTTGTGTTACTTGGCAATAGTCCCGTCCCAGTCCAGGTGTAGCACTAATTGTGTTGGTGGAACCAAATAATTAATTAAATAAACAAATTTGAACGCTTACCACCAGATCAGAACTCCCTCTCATGTGATATTGCATAATTAGCCTGTTATTATCCTCTGACATATACTGGTGCAGTAGCATACTTAAAAACAACCCATTTAACCACTTAAATGACTACTCTTCAATCTTGTGTATTTTTGACGTATTATCTTTTAATTTCTATGAATTATGCTGTAACTATTCTAAAATTAATGTGTAATGTATCTTACTAAGTGTCCTTAGTATTGAAAGGCTTAAAGAAATTTCATAATCTTGTGGATATTATACAACAACAGATATATTTCATTAATTATGGAAATAAGATTTTATATATATATATATGGTGAGTCAAAATGATCAGGACATTAATTATATTAAAACTTCTATTGGCAACAGTGTCCTATCAACATTTTCTGTACTAGGTCATTGTCTACATAGTAACTGCTGTGCAGGTTTGAATGTGTTACATCAGTTCATTTATGACTGCAGTGCAACAAAAATGGCTGCCCCATTTATGCACAAAAAAGAGCAGCATGCAGTGATTTTGTTTTGGTCTGAGGGTGTGTCTGGTGCCGATATTTATTAGAGACTATGTGCACAGAACGGAGAAAGTATTTTGTTGTGAAGACGTGTGTATGAATGAATGAAGAAGATCAAGGAAGGTTGCAGAAGCATCAGTCATAAAGAAGAAGCCAGAGGCCCATCCACGTCCATAACTAATGATAACATTGAGCATGGAAGCGCACTCAATCTGTGGGATAGGTGAGTGACAGTTGATTATGCTGCAAATCATTTGCAAATCAGACATGACTCTGTGTATGCAGTAATCCACAACAGACAGGTTTTGAAAAGTTTGTGTAAGACAGGTACTGAAACAACTCACAAAAGAGCACAAACAGATGCATTTGGGTGGCTCTGAGTGGCTCAGTAGACTAAAGCTATAATCAGAGGATTGTGAGTTTAAATCCTGGTCATACTACTTGTCATCAAGAGCCAGGCCTGAAAGAGCAAAATTGGGCATGCTCTCTCTGGGTGGGTAGATGGCGCTCTCTCCCCATCACTACTGAATAATGTCCACTTGCTCAGGCATCTGCCAGGTGATCTGCTTTCCAGGGGTTTTCGAGAGGGCATTGGCAGCCCAGTTTGAAAAGAGGCAGTGGCTGACTTCACATGTATTGGAAGCATGTGCTAGTCTTAAAAAAAAAAAAAAAATGCATTTGGACATCTTAAAAAAAATTGGACCAATACACTATCCAAGGATGTTGTATTGTTGCACAACAATGCACATTCACACACTGCTGCCCATGCTTTTGAGAGTTAAAGTATCTTCCCTATAATTCTGATTTTACCCCATGAGACTATCACCTGTTTGGACCCCTGAAAGATGTCATAAGAGAATGAAAATTCACATCAGATGAAGAGGTGAAGACAATGGTACATTCGTGGCTCGCAAATCAGTTAACGAAATGTTTGATGACTGAATACAAAAGGCTGTTGATAGAAGGACAGTGTGTATTGAAAATCAGGGATTATGTCAAAAAATAATGAATTTGTCTTTTCTAAAAACTGATTAAAATAAATTCTACAGCCAGATCATTTTTAACTCAAACTCGTATATCTGTATTTTACTTTTAAGCTGATTTTTGTAATGACTGGTATAAATCCTAACAATTCAATCTCACCTGCTATTATGTTACTTAGTCCATACCTGTAGATTTCTGTTGGCTGGTTCTGTGCAGGTAGTTTGTGGTGAAATTGTATTTGCCATCACTGATGGAGCCCTCTGGTCTGTATCTTCCCTTCTGCTTTGATTCATGGAGGAAGGTTGTCTTGTATCTTTATGAGAACACCTGAAACACTCCTGTGCCTTACAGCCATTGTCCAGTAGATACTGTAAAATTCCCAAATGATGTGTACATAACAGCACTCCGGGGAAATCTGTAGGATGAGCTGGTACACAAGCATTAACATCTGCCCCATGTTCCACCAGAGCTGAAATAGTCCTAAAACAACCCTGACGTACTGCAACCATCAGTGGGCTGAGGGGGTCAAGGTTGGGGTCTGCACCAGCTTTGAGCAAATTGTCCACTATTGCTGCATTACCAGCTGCCACTGCGCAGTACAGAGGTGTGGAGCGGTGGTCATGGAACATGGATGAGCGTTTGTTAGACAGTCTGGCATTCACATCAGATCCAGAATTGATCAAGAAAGACACAACATTTTCATGGTTGAACTCAGCTGCCAGATGAAGAGGTGTGATCCCGCTTTGTCGTATCTTAGCTCGACTTGTGATAGTCAGCAACAAAGAGACAATCCTGGGAATAACAAGATAACCAAGTTAAGATAATCATAATTTAACTTTCTGCCTCAAGATAATCACAATGTCAGAAGGCCAGAAGTGTGGATGAAAATATCTCATTCAAAGGCTACATTTTAATTCGGGAGGCACTGGTGCTAAATATACAATGACTAGCACTAAGAAAAGATAAAACATTTATTTTAAAGGGTTACAAATGAAGTAAAATGAATAATTTTAATAATATTTAATTTTAATAATAAGCCACAATAATAAGACCACTCAGATAGGTGAGATTAACACTGATTATCTCATAACAATGGTGCACGTGAAGGTCTGGGACATATTACGAGGTCACTACTTTCTAGTAGATAATGTATTGGATGCTGGAGAAACATGCAAGTTTGAAAACCTGGGTTACTTTGACAAGGACCAAAAATTATGACCAGTTGACTGTGTTAGCCTCTTTGAAGCAGCAAGACTCATGGAAGCTCACAATAAGCAGAATTCCTTCCAGAATTGGCCTCCAAATATCCCAGATATCAATCTGATTGATCATCTGTGGTATGCACTGGATCAGCAAGTCTGATCTATGGCAGCTCAACTTCACAACTAACAGGACCTAAAGGAGCTGCTGCTAACATTGTGATGCCAAATATCACAGGGTACCTTGGTGGTATGAAGATGATTTGGTAGCACGCAGAGGACCGACAGCAGATACGTCCTATTAGCCAACAGGTTTAATGTTATGACTGATTCCTGTATTTTAGCTTTGTAACCCAGTAGTAATTTTTTTTCTTTTCCAGAGTGTAATAATTACAATAAATACATTAATATGGTATTGTTTTTATTGGTCAAATACCTGTGTTTAAATTTTTAAAACAACTTTGCCAATGCTCCAGTGATTCCAACATTTTCTAATTGCATCTCTAATGTTAACCCTGGTAAACAAAATCAAAGAATGTAAACTTTCAGTGACATTTACATTTGAGGCTTTTATCAGACACAGCAATTTACAGTTGGGGGTTAGGTGCCTTGCTCAAGGGCACTTCAGTAGCGACCTGCCTGGGGATTGAACTGGCGACCTTCCGATCACAAGACCAGATCACTAACGCCATGCCATGGCTGCACCCCCCCAACCAGCTGACGCACCCCGGCAGCCCCCATTTTCACTCAGTATCACATTTGCTTTTGTACTACAATTATGATTGTAAGCTAAAGAGGAGATATTTTATGACAATTTGTTAAAAAATGTGTTTTACATCTCATTTTAAAAATAAAAACACTCCTTAAATTTGAGACATTCTTCATATGCTTTCATAACTGGTAAATGCACAAACACAGAAGTCAATCTAGACGTAACTGTAAAATGTTCTTCACTGTGTAGGTATATAATTACATATGCTATTATGTATTTACATTAGAATTGGCTAGCAAAATAAAAGTAACTCTAGATCATGTATCATTATAAAAAGCTCCTCCTTAGTACAGCTGTTAAACATGGAAGTCAAATATTGTTCTTTTATCACCTGTCACACAGCAGGCACTGTCAATATAGTGTACTTTGTTCACCACTTGTCCCCCTCACTCTTTCCCTGACTCCCTGTCACTTCACCAAGCCACTGTTGGGTTATGTCACATTGTTGACATGGGTGTCTACTACAGCTGTCCATCAGCCTGTGGGAGTGCTACTCTAAAAAAAGTGACTTTGTTAAAAAAACACAAACAGTGGTTACTTGAATGATTCCAGGGTGGCACATAATTATACTTACTCTTTATGTCCATGTTGGGCAGCAATGTGCAAAGGCAGTAAGCCAGCATTGGAGGCTTTGTTGGCATCTGTGTGGTGTCTGAGTAGAAGTTCTACAACGTCTCGATGACCATATTTGCTGGCTTCACTCAGAGCTGTTGTTCCCTCGCAAGACTGTAGGTTCACATTAGCACCTTTAGACACACAAAGAGCAGATGTTGGCAGGATGTTAACATTAATCATCACTTAGAGGAATAGTTCTCAAAGGTAAAGAGGCATTCACATGTTGCTGTAGTATATGTGATACTAATGGAAACAGCTTTAAATGACATTTGGCTCCTAGACTTTAAAAATACTGGATGCTTGAAGCACTTTTTGGGGTTTCTCACCTTGGCACAATAACAGAACCCTTTAGGTCAACTTCAGGAACAAGTTTTAGAAAGGGTGGTTCTTTGAAGAACCTCTGGTGCTTGATGGAACCTGGTGATGTAGTTAGATGTTCCTATATAACTATTAATGGTCTCTCTAACCATTTCATGTGGGAAGGTTTCTTAAGGCACCTAAAAGTTCTTTAAGTACATTATTGGATATACAATGTCTCTTTAGCTTTTGTGCTGTAGTTAATTGGTATCAGTTAAGGTATACTAACATGACCCCGCCTTCAAAAGCTGTCTTATCAAATGCCAACAGATTTCACACCCACAGCCAGATGTCTTATTTTTAAACACAGCCAAAGTGTAGATAGACAGGGCATGGCAACCATAATCTCAAACAGTGCTGCATATTATAACTGTGTAATACAATTTCCAGATACATTTATGTAAAAATTAATCATGATTAACTTGACATCTATCTTCTGTAACAATGGCATATTTTCTAGTGTATTTTCTTTTATAACAACACAATTATAAAATTTTTCTACTTCAGCTTTTACTCATAATACTGTAATACTAAATCTTGAACTCAGTATCGTGAATAGGATAAAATAGTGTGCTGAATGCATCACTTCACTCTTAATAATAATAATAATAATAATAATAATAATAATAATAATAATAATAATAATAATGTGACAATGTACCTATACAGTGCATGTCACACATGCCACATCTTTGGATTTTCTGCATGTATAAATAAGCAAGCTCACCAGTCAGATGTCCCAGACTGCAAAATGATCATTATGGGCAAAGGATGTAATGTGCCCAAAAGGGCATAATAATAGGGTACCAGGTAATGAGTGTTAGCCTCTCTGAAACTGCTAACTTCAGCGCTGCTGTAGTGAGGGTGTACTATACATTGAGTGCCTCCCAACAGTGTAAAAGTGGTACCCTGATGCCAGAGGGGAACAATAACTACGGCGAGAGGTACAGAGCAATTAATGTACAACAGTGGACCAGGTAACCTCTATAATGAACACAGGAGCAATGAGGAAAGTGTCAGGGATAACCATTGAGTGAACACTAAGGGTGGTTCACTAAGTAGGTGATCAAAATATTCTAATATGATAGTGTATGTAAATATATAGAGTAACTGCATTTAAAAATCAAATGAAAAAATGGTGAAAAAATCAAATGAAAAAAAAAAGAAGAAAAATAGTCTTGTGATAGAACTGAAATTGAAAGGCCATGTTTTAAAAAGGCTCTATCACTTGTGAATCAGTCTATTGTGTGTTGTATTTACAGAGAACACCTGGAATCTTACAGTGGCATATTACCATTCACCCACATCAGCTGATTACACTTTTTAGATAAGCACTGTCTGCATCTTACTAGGCTACTACTAACTACACAATACAACTGGCTCTGCCCCCGCAGAGCTATCTGTCAGCTTTCTAGTGATAGTGACATGGTATAAGTCTATGGAGTCTATGGTAGTCCACCTCTCAGGATGAGGTAGTCCACAACCTTGGTCCTCCCATGCCGTGCAGCCTCTATGAGTGGGGTGATGCCATAGGTGCTCAGGTGGTCTATGGCAGCTCCAGCCTGAATAAGGGTCTCACACAGTTCTGTGTTGCCGCGCCTCACTGCTTCATGCAGAGCTGTCCACCCCCGATGACAGCGTTGGTTCACTGCACCTCCAAAGGCCAGGATCACTCTGACTATGTCAATGTTCTCCTGTTCACAAGCTAGAGACACATGGTGCATAGCATTAAACACACATCCTCTACTTACTAAGGATGTAATCATACCAATACATCAGCCAAAATGCAAATGTTTCACTGATATCCTTCTCAGGCCTTTCAGATTATCTATCCCTGTGCATGCAAATAGACATGCTCAGGAAACAAGAGGCAGTTCAGCTTCCTGTTTTGCATCAGGTCATATTTAAGACAGTTCAGGTTTCTGTGTTTTGTAGTGCATACTATGCTCATATACACTACTCAAAAAAATGAAGGGAACACTAAAATCACACATCCTAGATCTCAGTGAATAAAATATTCCAGTTGAAAATCTTTATTTATTACATACTGGAATGTGTTGAGAACAAAATAACATAAAAATGATCAATGTAAATCAAAATTATTGGAATCATACTCAAAATCTCATACCACCCTCATGGAGTCTGTTTCTGACAGATTGAGCAGAAACATGGATATTATTAGCCTGCTGGAGGTCATTTTGCAGGGCTCTGCTCCTCCTGTTCCTCCTTGAACAAAGGAGGAGGTAGCAGTCCTGCTGCTGGGTTGTTGCCCTCCTACGGACCCTCCATGTACTGTCTGGTGTACTGGCCTGTCTCCTGGTATCTGATCCATGCTCTGGACACTGTGCTGACAGACACAGCAAACCTTCTTGCCACAGCTCGCATTGATATGCCATCCTGGATGAGCTGCACTACCTGAGCAACTTCTGTGGGTTGTAGACATCGCCTCATGCTACCTCTATGGTGAGAGAACTGAGAGAATGCAAAAGTGACCAAAACATCAGCCAGAAAGGATGAGAACAGAGAAAAGGTCTGTGGTCACCACCTGCAGAACCACTCCTGTATAGGGGTTGTCTTGCTAATTGCCTCTCATTTCTACCTGTTGTCTGTTCCATTTGCACAACAGCAGGTAACATTGATTCACAGTCAGTGTTGCTTCCTAACTGGACAGGTTGGTTTCACAGAAGTGTGGTTGACTTGGAGTTACACTGTGTTAAGTGTTCCCGTTATTTTTTTGAGCAGTGTATTAAAAATGCTAAACATCATCTCCAATGATCATGTCAGGGCCGAAAATCTTTCAACCTCTGATGTGACTTCTCTCACAGTCCACAAAAAGTCATAAATGAGGTTAATGTTGAAATATGAGATACTGTACCTTTATAAAGTGGTGTCTCTTTGTTTTTATTGCTAATATCTGGGTCTGCTCCCGCCTCCAAGAGACACTTCACACAGTCCAGGTGTTTTCCATCAGTCGCAATTAGAAGTGCGGTCTGCTCCTGGAGCGTGCGCTTATCTACTGAAGTGGGTTTAGCTGCGTCAAGAAAAAACACACACATACTATTCTTAGTTTACACTTATCTACCTTGAATAACACGTGCCAAGTCATAACGTAGCCAAAACATTACAGCAGCTTAACTTGTTGAGCAAGTTTATCCTCCCATCTAGAATTCCGCAGAAACGATCAGACCAAAACATCCTGTGAGTCCCCAGGCCGGCTTTTCTTCCCTTGGCTAACTGAGTCCAGCATACATGGAAAAAGAAGACTTTACAGTTATGGACATTTTGCTTAAGAGTGCATACCTTTGAGTAGAGCTTTAACACAGCCAGCTTGCCCACAGTATGCAGCTTCATGCAGGGCTGTCCAGTCCTCCACTGTTGTCTGTGTTTGGAGGCATGATGTAGATTCGGCTAGTTCAGACACTGCCTGCACATCACCTTTCCTAATAGCCAGTATTATGGGCTCCACGTCCCTGTGAAAGAGGCATTTGTCCTCTGTATGACATTTGTGTATACTGAGCTTTAGCAAGTAACCCCAAAAAGAGAAGAACAGCACATACACATGCACTGCTGGGCTGATCTAGGATATGCACTTGATAGGGAAGGGAGGATTGATACTGAAATATTGACATAAAACAAAGCATCCTGATCACAATTTCAGTTTTAATCATATTAAAATGTTTGATTTGAAATAACCAATTTTTAGACATTTTACATTGGATTCTGTAATGAAACAGCGATACTGCTTTTCGGTAAATGTTATATCACATAATTAGACTGTTAAAAAATAGAAAGTTGACAAGAAAATGAGTGGTATCACCCATCCCTAGTACCTGACTCTTACTCGTCTTACTTTTCTTGGTTTAGGTTACTGTGACTTCTGCTGGAGATGTTAGTAAACTGGTTGAAGCAGACACGTGCAGGCTGGTGTCAGGCTGCTGTAACCACCGCTGCCCGTAAACAATAGCATGACAAAGACTCACTCTGGGGGGACTGAGGTGACGTCGCCGAGGGTCCCTCGTCGCCCTCCGCTGTCAAAACACTGACTGAGCACAGCCAGCGCCGAGCTGCTCTTCACTCCGCTTGAATGAAACAATGAGAAATACTCCGCGTAACTAAAACGTGTCATTGTGAAATAAGACTATAACGACGAGAGACAGAGAGAGAGAGCGAGCGAGAGAGAGAGAGAGAGAGAGAGAGAAAGAGAGAGAGAGAGAGAGAGCGGGAGTCATTAAGGGCTCAGCTGTTGTCTGTGGTAATTTTAGGCTGTGTGAAAGGCCAGTGAGGATTACCATGTATGACCAACCACACAACAGCTCGACAGCTTTGACTGATTTGTGTTGCTAGCGGCTGCTTTTAACACACGGTTATCAAAATGACATCATAAAGTGGGCGTGTTTTGTTTTGTGGTGAGTTGGATTTCCCTATTGGTGGACCATACTAGAGGTTGGAGAACTAACTATACTACTCTCCTATATATATATATATATATATATATATATACATACACACACACACACATACATACATACATACATACACACACATACATACATACACACGTGTGTGTGTGTGTATAACTGTATGTAAAGTGACTTATTTCAAGCCTTTCTAAAATGTCGTTTGAAATGATGTTTCAATAGTAACTGTAAGTAAGTGCTTTACATAACTACATTATGAACAATAGTTTTTCATGAGACACTACATTATACACACATAAAAGACATTGTTGCTGACTGCAGGTATAATTCATCAACAATAGCATTAACTAATTTGTATGTTTTTTGCAGATCTACTGTTCAAAGAATTTGACATCTTTTCTATATATTACACATTTGTTAACAAACAAAAATAGAAGTTTTAGACTTTAAAGCTTCATTAATACAAAATTTGTAGAAGAGCAACGTTACAGCATAATCATAATCAGTTTTATAGGATTCACAAATAAAACATTCCTGACAGTGGGGACAATTGAAATATACAGACAATATTGTGTCATTGTCTTGTTTACAGAAAGAGCACAAAGGAGATATGTTGTTTAAAACACTTACTTAAGAACACAACAAGAATTGCATGGGAATTTAATCACTGGATTGAGTTGTAGGGGTTTCAGATAAAGTGGGTGGAATAAGTGGCATGCTTCCTACAAGCAGGCTTCCAAAGAAAGAGCCACTGTAAAAAGTGTCCATATGACCCTCACAAGCACATGGCATCCTTCCAAAGAAACAAAAATGAAATAAATCTCTGTTGCTGAAGCTATTGTGTAGGTCATAAGATTTCTTTTTCATCTTGTTTCCTTCTTCTGATTGTTTTTAATATTTTGTGTTGAATGCCATTTTTGGAAGTAGGCCCAGCAGGCTCAGATTGGACTGATAACAGATTCCTAGCTATCCTTAGCTTCCCATAATTAGACCAGCCTCCTTAAGACAGAATAAACACCAAAAAACAAATATAGAGAGATGTTTCAATGTCTTAAACCTACATTTGCAATCAGAAATATTCAACCCCTTTCTCCTTACAAGGTAGAATGGTGATGTGTATATAATTGAATTAAGTCATGTAATACATCTCAGTAGATACAGAACAAATATTTATTGATATATACAAGCAAATAAAAAAAACACAAGTTGACAATTTACATGAAAAACATCTTGTTCTCCACAAATGTTCATGTGCACTATTATTCAAACCCCAAACTTTAGTATTTGGTGGAGCATCCTTTGGCTTGGTAACCTCTAATAAAAGATTTTGTTAAGTGCTGATGATGTTTTGACACCTCTCTTTACCTCTCTGCCCATTGTTCTTATGCAGAAGCTTCCAGCTCATTTAAATTTAATGACTTATGTGTTCAAACAATTTTCTTTAAACCTTATCAAATATTTTCTAGAACTGATTCTACAACCAAATTTTGGTTGACTTGGAAGTGTCTCTCTGGAGCATTCAATTATCACCATGGTTAAATTTCAGTGTAATGTTCCTCCTTAAAATGACTTGGTATTTTTGTGAATTCATGATGCCAGTCACATGGTCAAGGTTGCCAGTTCCTGCAGCACAGAAATATCCTTACATCATCACTGAAACACGTCTATGCTAAACTGTGGGGATACAATGATTTTTGGTCATAAGCCTTACCTTTCTTGTACCAGCAATCTGCTGATCCTTAAAGCCAACCTGTTCCAGTTTCCAGGCCACGGCTGTCCCCCCCCCCCATAAGTGATCTACTTATGGTTGACATTGACACATTTTCCCAGCTTTCATCAGGTCATTCTGTAGTTTTTTAGCATTAATATGTTAAAAGTTGTTGTCATGAAGAAATGGCTATGGCCTCTTGATGATATTTTGTGCATTCTCCCATGACCAGGCATGTTTGCTGCTCGAACATTCCTACACTACTGGAAGCACTGTATTGAAGTCTGAAACTTCAATGTACATTGCTTCTAATGGTAGTCTTAGAAATGTTTAAGGTTTTGGACAACTTCTTATAAGCATTACCCTTCTTGGTGCAATGAAATTATCTCATCTTTCAGCTTTTATGACCACTCATCTTCACCATGGTTGCAACATGTAGACACATCACAGTTGAAGCAAATTCAGAGTCATTATTGAGTTCCCAATGGGTCAGTAGTGTTTAACCAACTTCAGGTGAAACAAACTACACAGTAAATATGCCAGTG
This sequence comes from Crenuchus spilurus, assembly GCA_036984385.1. NCBI lineage: Eukaryota > Metazoa > Chordata > Actinopteri > Characiformes > Crenuchidae > Crenuchus > Crenuchus spilurus. Next base: position 81,814 of record BRDA01007233.1, read on the forward strand.
TTAAATCAACACTATTAGAATTAAATTAACACTGAGGGGTCTCAGTGGGCAAAGACGCTATCACTATGACCCGAGGATCGCGAGTTCGAACCCCAGTCATGCTGTTTGCCATCAACAGCCAGGGCCCAAGAGAGCAAAAATTGTCAGTGCTCTCTCTGGTTGGGGAGATGGCGCTCTCACTCTCCCTATTACTGACACATTGCAATGTCCGCTGGCTCAGGTGTCTACTGATTGGTCCAATCGGAGCTGGGGACCCTGTGTGCCTTCCTCCGATCGCGTTAGGCTCTCCAGTGACGGTGTATCAGCGGTGGTTTGAAAAGAGGCGGTGGCTGCATCACACGCAGCGGAGGAGGCTTGTGCTTGCCTGCACCCTCCTAGATTCAGGGACATTGCAAAAGTGATGGGGAGAGGCCTAACGGAGGGGATGGGCTAATTAGCTACCACTACATTGGGAAGGGCATAAAAATTGGCAAAAACCTAGAAATAAATTATTTTAAAAATAAATAAATAAATAAATAATTAATTAACACTGAGGGTGTCAAAATGTAACACTCTCAGTGTTAATTTAACTCTAATAGTGTTGATTTAACACTGGCATATTTACTGTGTAGTTATATATATTCGAGGTGGCAGTATTAACCAAATGCCCTACTACTCTAAATTAGAACATTATTCACTTTCTTTGTCTATTTTCTATATCATTCAACTGATAAAGACTTAAGATCTAGCTCTACTAGAAAAAAAAACTTTGGAGGGCTGAATATTTCTGATTGCAAGTGTATATAATAAAGAGTAATACATAATCTTTTTACTTTACATGAAAATGATGGTCATTACCAGAGTTGGAGGATCCTTAATCAAGAGCGAAAGATTATTGACCCACTCATAGCCATGAGGAAAAGTGCCAAATAATGTGTTCTGACTGGTCTAAAGTGAAACAAGTTTATACTTTGGATGAATACTACTGTCAAAAGCGTGAGTAGGCGGACGAGGCATGTGATGAAAATCTCTTTATTTAAGAAACAAAATTCTTGGCTATGAACTTAAACCTGGCTGTGATAACGATTTGAGACATACATAACAACATGGTGACATTACAAGATGGCATTACAAATGACCGAGGGGGACTGTGATACATAAGGGAATATTTAAACCAAACATAATCACACATGAAATGGGGAACCAAGGCTCACATAGATGAGTACAATGACAAGCCATGACAGGGCAAGATAAGGATGAGGACATGACATAAATGTAAACAAACAGCACTATGACGAGGCTGTGTTTCACACCTACATGGTTCTTTTTTTAAGACAAATTTGGATTTTTTCTTGTTTTGTTTAAAGATGCAATTCATATGTCTATTAGTAAAAGATCTAATGGTTAATAAAGTGATAAAAAATCATGTTGACATTGACTTTAGTGGGTTAACTTACCTTGCCATATACAGCACCTCTCAGCAGAAGGGCTACTGGTAAATGGAGCAGTGGTCATCCGTGTGGTGTAGCTGTCCGAACACCTCTGCTGGTCTCTAGCACGTTTTATAGTGCATCAGTCAACAACAGTTCTACAAGGCAGCTCCTGCTAGAGAAGAAAAATGTTTACGTCCCAGTTTTCATTACACAATATAAACTATTATACACTAAGTCTGAAAGTATATTCACTATTTGGTAATTTCAGTAATTAATAAATTAAATTCAGTTAATTATTAATTAAATAAATTCAGCAATACAGTGATTTTGAGGTACATTTTAACATCAGTATCTAATTGTGTGCACATGAAACACAACTATTGCAGCCATACATGAGTCTGAAGTTTCCATGCCTGGTGCTTGGTTGGTTGGATTGAGCAG